>JAZKJV010004241.1:260000-291682 GCA_037367405.1 Ottelia alismoides | reverse complement strand
TGCAAAGCTGGTGAAATCGTCCTAATACAGGAATTGTTATTAGAGTGAAGAACCGTATGTTAAATGCTCAGATAGGAGACACGAAAGTCTAATCTGTCGGTGTCGACAAATTGAATAAGGCATGCATTGTATCGAACCTCTCTCGATGCTTGATTTTATATCTAAGCAGATACCAATTAATTTTATGTAAGTCCAAGCGAAGAATCTATAGGAACATGGAATAATTAGGCTTGAGACCTAAGTTACCGAGTCAAGCAATCCTAAGCTAGGCTCAATCACACAAAACAAGGGAAAATAAAATCTAAAAACTCAAAATACAAGAAATAAAAAAGGTGGAAAAGTGTGAAAAAACCGACGAGGCCCCAAGTAAACAATCAACAGGGCAATGGACCTCGAATGTCGAAGTGTTCGGAGTGTTTAATTATTACAAATTATAAATGTCTCTCTCTCTCTCAAATTACAAAAGAAAATATAATATCACTGCTCTAAAAAAGATCCCTCGATCTTATCTTATTGCTCTCTCATGTTGGTTTGCGTTGAAAAAGTCGACTTCGCTTCTTGTGGTTGCACCGATCTTCCTAGGAAGTCTACCTCGATCTGCGGTCAGGCACAACAAAATCTAACAGAGAGATGGTCAGAACAGTTCTACAAAATAAAGTAGAGAAATAAATACTGGAAATAAAAGAGATAAAGAGGCAGAAAAGCAATCTATGCAGCATTATTCCCTAGCAACGGTGCCATTTGAAAAGCGTGGGCTTCGAAGTCGCTAAAGAATCAGACAAGCCGGATATCTAGTCATTGGGGGTGACCAATCAAAACTCGGACTAGCTCAACAATTAACCCACGAATCAATTAAGCAATCAAAGTGTGGTAGGTTAAAATTTATTTTTATTTAACTCTAAAAAGATATTTTCATAGTGCAAGTGTGTAGAGTATCGAACATAGGGAGCAAAAGTGATAGATAGAGGAATCAAAATTAATTATCACTAATCAAATTTAATTCATGGTGTTTTCTTCTCTTTGTCTTGTTATTTGTGATATTTTTGTAGGTTTTTAATTGTATTTTTTTTATTTTTGATGTTTTATAATAATTTCTATTTTAGATTTTATTATTTTATTTTCTTTTTATATTTTCCTGATTTTTAGATTATTTTTGTTTTTAAATATAATAAATGTATATATAATACTATGTATAATATAAAGGGATATTTACACCCATAACCCTGAGTAATTTCATAATTACCCCACGAACCCTCAATAATCACGAATTACCTCAAGACCTTGAGTAGTGCTTAACTCTTACACCCATAACCACATGTTAACTTTCATCCCATTTTCGTTAAATATGACAGTATCCATCAAGTATTTTATATTTTGTACCCTTTAATTTTTCATTATTTACAAATGATAACAATATACCCTTCTTCCTTGTCCCCTTCATCCTCCTCCTCCGACCAACTCCTCCTCCCCTTCCTCCTCCCGTCGACCACCTCCTCCTCCAAAATCAAATCATTAAAATCCTTCACTCCTTCGTATACAAGCCCTCGTCGATGCCCTCCTACCTGCAAACCACCGGTCGAAGCCTCTCCTCCCAACCAGCAAGCTCGCGTTAAACTCCCGCCTCCGCCTACAAACCCTAGGTCAGAGTTTCCCCCGCGAGCACCTTCGACTGCAAGCTCAGATTGGACTTCCCGCACGCCTCCGCCCTGCAAGCCTAGGTTGGAGCTCCCCCTACGAGCATCTCCACCCGCAAGCTCCAGATATGAGCCCCAGGCCCCCCTCCCCCCCACCCCCACCCCGCGCCTCTGCCCACCACACAAGCTCCAGCGCCCCCACCCCTCACCCGCAAGCTCCAACAATCCCCCCTACCACCACTCTGCTGCTACCTCTGGCACACCCCCCCCCCACCTGTGTGCCTCCGCCCTACAAGCTCCCTGCCCCTCCTCCACCCACGCCCCCCCCCCCCCCCCCCCCCCCCCCACTGCGTGCTTCAACCCTGCAAGATCCCTACCTGCCACTCTAGGCTAGCCCCTCCCACCCTGCGCGCCTCCGCGCTGCAAGCTCCCTGCCCGCTGCTCCAGGCCAGCACCCTCCCCTGCGCACATTTGCCTTGCAAGCTTCCTGCCCGCCGCTCCAAGACAAGCCACAGGTCGGATCTCTCCCCTGCGCACACCTCCATCGCCTACCCCGTCTCTGCCCGCCACCCTCCGTGAAAGTCCCCACCGCCTGCTGCAAGCTCCATTCTTTCTTTTTTTTATTAATCTCATTTGTTAGGTCATGGATTGGGTTAGATTAACACAGCCATCTAGTTAAGTTTATGAACTAAACTAACGGACTGTAATTGATGTAAAATGGAGTGTTTATTCAGGGTCGTGGGTGTAATTCGTGATTATTGAAGGTTCCTGGGGTAACTACAAAATCACTCCGGGTTATGGGTGTAAATATCCCTAATATAAATAATATACAATATGTATATATAATAAATATGTAAAAAAATTAGGAAATACAATAAAGTACATTCCTTTTTTATTTTTAAGGGTTTATAAATATTTATAGGTATTTGTAATTAATGATAATAAGTAATATATTTTGGTAAGATATATAAGTTACATAGGATTTTATATTTATAACTATAGCTATATATTCAAAAATTATAAAATAAAATGTTTTTGTGTTTTAAATATTTTTCTTTATTTTTATGAATTTTCTTGTAATTTTGCTAATTTCTATGTATTTTTAAAGGATTTAATTTTGTAAAACAATTAATACAATATTAGGTCGAATGTTTTAGGGTTTTAAAAATAGATAAATAAGTCAAAATTCTCCAAAACTAATTTAAATATATAGTATATAATATAAAGGAAAGTATACAGTAGAAAACTAATTTTGAGATTTTATAGATTTTTTTGCATATTTTTATAGGGATAAAAGAGTTTTTTCAATTGTTAAGATTTTCTTTTGATATTTTTTTATTTTTGGTCTGAATTAATATATGTAGTAATATATATTATATAATTTCCATGGAATTTTAGAAGTGGTATTAATTTTTTGTATTTTTATATCTAGACAGAGAATTAAAGGCTTTTTTAGAATTTTAATAAATAGGAAAATATGGGAAATGCCCTAATAAAAATATGTGTATTAGAAGAATATTTAAGGCATCTAACCTAATTTTCCTAGATTTTATAAGCTTTAGAGACATTTAATAAAAGTAAAATCAACAAAAAGAAAATCAGTAGTGATAAGAACCTTTTTGCTATTTAAATAAAGTTTCTATGCATTTCAAAACACCCTAAAGAAAATCAAGGGCCAAATAAGCCAAATACCCTATTTTTCTGAATTAAGTACGCACTAGAAGGGATATTTTTGCAATATTAAAGAAGTTCATAGTCAAACTTCTAATTTCTACACAAAATATTATACTTAACATTCAAAAAATAGTATTGAAACAAAATACCCAAACTCGAAAGGGTATGAGTGCAAAATGTACTTGCCTTACGTAGAGGGCAACGTGAGGTGAGTCAGCATAGGACTGAAATACAAATATGACAAGTTTTGGGTCTTAAATGTAATCATTACAAAAATAATACAATGATAGATGAAAGATAAATACTAAATAATATAAATAAAAAGGCGGGGCATAAGTACGAATTTACCCCATAAGGCATTGATCGACGACGACGCGTGCTCCACGTGGCACCACTTATGCACCGACGGCTGAGATTGGTACATACCCCTTCACAGATGAGTGATTGAGATTAGATCTCCACTGAGTTCTGACGGTGACAAAGCATCTCAATCCAAGGGTTGCGATCAAAACTGGAGCTCGTTCTTCATTCAACAGCTATGAGCGGCTCTGAAAGAGTTGATGAAGAACAGCTCAAGGGTGACTTTCAATCCATCCTCATGTGTTACTCTGGTCACCTCCCTATTTTCTGATGGGCTCTATGAACTTCTATGACAATTTCGCACCTGATAGAGGGCTCAATGGTGTCCAGGCCTCTTCGATGGAGGCTTGGAAGTGTGGCAACCTCCAATAACCTGGAGCTTGATCTCCTTGTTCGAATCAGCCTCAGATGGGGTCCTTTTGGTTCAAGATCTGCATTGTTAGCAAGAGGGGACAAAAATGAAGATGTACAACACTTTGTTCGATGGAAATGGATGTGGAGGATTCATGGCAGAGGTCTTCGGCGAGCGACATGGGGAGATGACCTCAATCTCTTGATTTGGGAGGAATCAGGGGGGATGGAGTGGTTTGGAACACGAAGAACTTGAAGGGGAAGAAGATGGAAGCGTAAGGGGATCGGAGCAGGGCTTCACGATGGTTGAACGGAGGTCGGAGCCTAGTGCTCTGACAAACCTCAAACTTAGAATCTAAACTAAAATAACGTAGTAGACATCAATCAAAGATGGAATTAAAATGCAGAAAGAAAATGCGAGAGAACTAAACATATCCTAAACCTAGACATGGCTTGAAGAGTCCTAGAGATGTCATCGTCGGAGTTAGGCTCCAAGCTTCGGGGATTACGTCGCTAACCACCTTATCCATGCCGTCAAACGGTGAGATCCCTTCCTATCATGAAGAAGACTCAAGCCTCGGTGTTCATTGGGGTTACGAAGCGTCAATGGCAGATCAAAATTCAAAAGAGGTTGGAGGTTTGAATAAGTAGCAACCAAGAAGGGGGCTCAAAAGTCTTGGGTTTCGAGCGTATCCACAACATGTACAAGGAATCAAAGGACCATGTGTCAATCATGGATGATCATTGCATAGATTGAGCAAAAAAATCGAGAAAAAAATAGTGGTGTGAAATCCAAAAAATGGGAGAAGTGTAGGTCTCGAGGTGTTTGGAAAGTCAGAGACGCTAGGCGAGGAGTTTACCCCAGGTCAACAAGGGGAGAGCCCATTAGTCCATGTCCTTCCCTAGAGGACAAAATAGAAAAAAAATATTAAATAAATAAAATAAAATTGAATTAATTAAATAAAATTTAAAACATGAAAAATATTTATTGTTTTATCTATTATTTTTGGTGATTAATTAATGTCACCACTTTATTTATTAAGTGTTAGTTTTTACAAATGTATTTATAGGTATATTACTTATTTATGAGGTATTTTATTTATATTTTATCACTTTATACATATATTTTATATATTTATAATTTATTTAAATATATATTTAGATATTTTTATTGTATTTTTCTGATATTATTTGTTAACTTAAAGAATTAAGTAGATATATTATATAGGTATCTTGCAGGGATCTTTTATCTATATAATATATAACTTTATTTACTTTAATGTATTTTTAATTGTTTCCCTTTATTTTTATTATGTAAGTTTGTTTTGTATAATATTCACAAATATATAAAAATATAAGAAAGTGAAAACATAAAGAATAAATAAAATATTATATAAGTATATTGCATACTAAGGGTCCAAATGCTAACTTTTGCATCTTAACTCCAAATTAAATAAAACCACCTTCATTAAATAGATAATTTAATTTTATGAACAATAAAGGTAAGTTTGGTGAATTTTGAGTTTGTATGGAGAAGATACAAGTATGTAAATTTTTCTTTGTAGCTTTTTATTATGTATATCCCATGCACACTATGCATTATTTTTGAATGAAATCAATTTTATATTTTTCTTTGTAATTTTATGCACAGCTTTCATATAGAGGGTTTATTTATTTGGGGTATAAAAATAGGAAAATAAAATAGGCCCCAAAAGGCCATTTATTGTCAAATCAAATTAGGTTTTATGAGCGTTTTCTGCACAATTTATCTGCCCTATCTCCCCCTACTTTATTCGTTGTCGACCAAGTCATCATTATGACTGGGTCTTGGGGCTTAAGGTCACTCAGTGTCTTTGACATTTCTTCTTTTTCTTTTTCTTTTATTTATTCTTATTTTTTGGTATTAAATACAGTATATTATACATTATTTATTGATTAATACTTGAGTGTTATTTTTATAAATTATTGCAATATTCATGCATTTCACTAGAGATTTAAGGCCAAAATGAAAGAATAAATGTGATGAAATGGAGATTCATCATTAGGTAAGTTTCCCTGGGTCCAACACAAGGAGGCAGAAAGTATACTTGGATTCCAAGATTGAAGACTTTGTGATTGATTTTTCTTCTTTAAAAAGTTGTTTTCATGGTTTTTTATTTTTGCAATTTTTATTAGTTTTTAATTTTTGCAAATTTTTATTTTATTTTTGTAATTTTTATTTGTTTTTTAATGACTAATTTGAGAAAAATGGTTTTCGTGTATAGTAGGTGGAATATAATGTAGTGTACTATTCTAATATAGTGGAAACAAGAATGAAAAGAAAATTATTTCTTTATTTTTTATTTTCAATAAGGAAGAAAAAATTTTGCAAATGATATACTACACAGTAGAGATAGATGAGAAATAGTATATGTGATATTATGTAGTAGGAACGCGAAGAAAACCGGGCAATGAGCTCGTGAAAACACACAACAGAAGATCAAAAAAAGATGACATTCGAAAAATAAAATCAAAACAACAAAATGATAAAAATCCTCAAAAATGTAACAAAACTACGCTAGGGTAGTTGGAAAGCTACCCTAGAAAAATCAACAAAAAAATACGATGTCTAGAGTGTCCAAATGTAGCCTACAGTACATGGGTAGAAGTGCATGAAAAGAAATGAAAAGTTTCTGCATATAGGTCCTCAATCAGGGACTGAAATGAAAGAAAAATAAAGTTTATTTGTAGTTAGGTCCCCACATGGGGGCCTAAATGTAAAAACTTGAAGGTATGTGAGGCTCTGGAATCTAGAAGTATGCTAGGCTAATTTTGTAATTTGTCTACCGCTTAGGAATGAGTGACTGAGATTAGATGAAGCTACATGATCTGGAGCGTAGGTTGGCACCACATGACACCAGACTATTGAGTCTAGTGTTCTTGTGGTTCTTCCCCCAAAATTACACAGCGACGGCGTCGGTGGAGCTTCCCCAATGGCGATTGATTGATTGGCAGTGGCTCGTAGTGTTGTAGTTGATCAGAGGCAAGGCCAGAAGGGGTGCCTCCCCCTTCGATCTCCCTTGCTGAGTGGAGGTCGAAGAAGATAGAGACCAAGGCCTCTAGGGTTCCAAAATGAGTCGGTCCTGATCTTGATGCTGATGCACGAAGACAATGCTCCTCTTCGCTTCCATATACTACTTCACGATTGATTTCAAAAGATGGGACAACCCACAATAAAGAAATAGGTTTGATTCTCTTTGAATCGACCTGGAGATGATGGGTTGTTGTATAGTTCTTGTGCAATATAGAAAAGTTCATAACACCGACTTTTGGCCTGGATTTACATGATAGTGGTTCAAATTGGATTGGAATTTCGAAATTGACTTAAGGATAGATGATTAAAATACCTAAGCAATGATTAGAAGGACAAAAAATGGATTAAGTCGAATGAGAAAAAGGTGACGGATGAGTTCACCTGGGAACTGGAGGTGTCGAACCTCCTGGTCTTCGCTCGACAGGCCGGTGTCTTCCATGAGCTCTACGCATGGCATTGGCCATGATACAAGGCAGAGTTGCCTTGGAACGCCTCCCCGATTTACCCTCTTCCTCGCGGAGCTGGTGGCTTCATTGTCTGTCACCTGAACTTGAAGCTCCATGGCTCGAAAGGTGAATGATCGGTCAGGTTGGCTCTGAAACTAGAGGGAGTTCATTTGAAATGACGAACTTCATGGAACTAAATAGGGAAGACGGCGAGTCGGTGGATTCGATCTAAGGATAGGCGTGAATCAGGGTTGTTAGGGCTATGAAGTGGACGAGATAGATTGGGATTTTAGTGTGAATCGAAGATGGGGTAAAATGGTAAAGTAGAGTTGCTGAACATAAAACGCCCTGGGATCTTGAGGAAGAAGTTGGTGCTGACATGTATCATCACGAATTAATTCCAATGCCAAAATTGATTATAAAATATATAATAAATAATAGATAATGTTATTGTAAATAGGTATAAAAATGAAAATTTATTATATTAGACTATATAAATTATAATGTATTATATATGTATATGTAAATAATATTTATTTTATGATATATAAATAAAGTATTATTATATATAATATACTTGATAAATAGCATTTACATTTTTATTTCAATATTTAAGAAATGAAGTATCATTTTGTATTTCTTAATTAATATAATAATAAATAAAACTTATGTTAATTTGTTAGATTTTAATAATTTAATTATATATATTAATAAATAGAGATATATACACTATTATTTATTTTTTTCCTATTTTAGGGTTTTTGATTTATTTAAAATATTAAATAAAGGTTTTATTTTTTAATTTTATTTTATAAATAAACTAAAAAATATTAAAAATGATTAAAATTTTCTAAGTCACTTGTTCTATAATATTGTATACAGAATAAAATAAATAGCCCATAAACCCAGTTGTCATTAGGTCCAAAATCTGGCTTTTGCAAACAGACTTTGTTTTCGATGAAATCATCTTCATTAATTAGAGATTTTTATTTTATGAATTTTAAAGATGAGTAGAGTGAAAATGGAGTTCGTATGACAAAGTTATGAAGTTCGTAAGTTGGGAAATCGATAATTTGGAAGTATGTTTATTTGATATATTTACATGTTGGGAATATTTTATTATATTTATTTATTTATAAACATATTATACAATATGAATTAATTAAAATTAGGTGAAGATTATATATAATAAATAAATGTGAATTAGTGTGTATTATACAAGATTAGTTATTTTTTATTTTCTTTCTTATCTCCTACTACTTTCTTATTTGTCAGCCAAGCCACGCTGGCTTGGTCTCGAGGATTAGGTTATATAAATATATCGTTCAACTACATTTATATATTCTTTAGTCATCATGTACAATATATATACAGTTTACCTTATTTTTTCTTTATTTTTATTTTTCTTATTTTTTATATCTTTTTAATGCATAAAAATGTATTTTTATTTATGAATGAGATTTTTATGGAAGATGAGAATTAATGCATATTTACATGTATTTAAGGATTTTAAGACAAATTGTGACAAAAATGTTAATGAATCATTGTGTACGATGGATATATGTCATCTTGACTTGAAGAAAAGTGACCAGAATCGAAAAGGATATCTTAATAGACTCTTGGAATTTAGTGATTATGCCTATGACAATAGCCTGACATACAAGGAGAAAGTCAAGCATTGGCATGACAAGCACATCTGAAGGAAGACTTTGGAGTCGGGTTAGAAGGTTTGGTTGTTTGATGCAAAGTTGCAAATATTCCTCGATAAATTGAAGGACAAGTGGAAAGGGTCATATATTTTGAAAATTGTACATGACAACGAAAGTATTTTAATATCAGAATTGTCATCTGGCGTGCAACCGTTCATCATCTACGGACAATTGTCGAAGCCGTATATAGAACATAAATGTACATGATACATTCATGTCTGTGGTCGATTCCATGAATGGGGCATTTGAAGAAAACATTATAGCATCTACAAATTCAGACTTAGAGCAATCCAAAAATATTTTCTTCGATTACTTCTTTCTTTTTGTTTCGTTCTTTCATTCCTTTGTTTATTCATGCATCTCATTCATATGTGCTATACTTAGGATATGCTTCATCCTAAGTATAGGAGGGATGAGTGAGTCGAGTTATTCTTTCATTATTATCTTGCTTGCCTCCTAACTTGTTGATGAAGGTATTATTCAACCACGCCCAGTGATCACGACCCTTACTCGATCTCTCTATATATGCCTAATGAAATCCAGCAGGCTAAGGAAATCTTCAAGACATTGATCAAAGAAATCCATAAAGAATGAGGGCATCCAATTGCTATCAAGCCAGCAATCGAATACCCGAGCGTCTTTAATAGCAAACAAAACAAACAAGCATGGAAATATGGAGGAGAAGGATCCCTAACCTGACCGGTTATCCGTCCACAATTCGAAAGACCTTTTGTCCCCCAACACTAGACGGAATACCTCCTGAAATTGCGGCATCATAGAGGTAACTCCCTTCCATAAGGCAGGCTTGTGGAACAATGGATGATGGGACACATTGTCACACTTTGTGAGTTTCCGATGTAGGAATTTTTTAGTATTATTATACATATATATAGATAGATAGATAGATTACATGGAGGGAAACGCACGCAGTATGATTGGCCACTAAGAGGTACAATTTTCTAGAGGAGATTAGCAATTTAGCAACTTATGCCGATTGAGTGGGTACCTCTATTGAGTTGAAAACTTATATATGTAAGAGATACTTAAAAATCCAGTAGAACTAGTAGATGGAGAAGAAATAATTGAGCAGGGCTTTTATTTATGTGGGGGTGAGAGCTATCGGATAAGGGGTGAGTTGAACTAGTTAGACTGTAAGGTGAAAAACATGCAAATAAAACACAAATGGGTGCGAGTGCGTGCATGCTTGCATGCACAGGGGCGGAACTGGTATATATCTTAGGAGGGTTATGGTCCCTCCTTAATTATTACATTTCACTTATATGATGATGTTAATTTTAACATGACCCCTTCTCAAAATTTAAATATAATAAGAACAACTTGAATGCTAACACTGAATGTTAAATGGCCGATGGTTCAAATCCCGTTGTTGCACTTTTTGTTAAAAATTAGCTCTACTCACTTTACCTCTCCCCATCCTTTCTTTTGTTTAAAAAAATTAATTCCATACTTCCATTGTTAAAAAAAATATTTTTACTAACTTTTAATATATTAACACTATAAATATAATTTGATATAAAATGAGTCTTTATAAATGAAATAAACTTTGTTGTTTCCTTTTAAATATGAAAATTTTTAACTAAAACTATTAAAAAATCATCATTGAAAAAAATAATTTATATCTTTGAAAAATTCAAATAACATTGAAATGGTAAGTTTACCAAATTTTAAAAATCACATTTAAAATGGTTAACTCTACCTAAAAATATCATTTGAAAATACTTTTTTTCATGTTTACTTATACAAGATAGATGTATACTTGGTTCCCCTTTATAAAATTCTCGATTCCGCCCATGTGCATGCATGTGCATAAGAGGGTCATGATTATGGAAGTACGCATGGGAAAATCCCAAACGTGAGTCAATAGTACCCACGTGGATAGTAAGAAACAAATTGATTAGAAAATAAATAAGACATATTCTACAATCCTCAATAGAGGGGGAATGAAGAGATCCATAATGGCACATGCACCCCAGACCAAGTCGAACATCTACCAAAAACGTCAAACCAAAAAATCAATAATATATATGCAGCCCACTCGTCGAACACAGCAGTGGTCGGTCGTAGGGAAGTGGTTAGAGGTGGACTACCGTGACAGAGAGGATCTAGCGGTTCACACGATTTTATACGGTACGAGCTCACAAAAAGTGTAAAATCATGCGGACCGCTCGATCAAGATCGAGCGACGTACACATCTACATCAGACTCTGCTGCCCTCCCACCTGCAAACAGGCAAGGAAAGGGTGTTTCGATTTCATTTGTGCTAACCCCACCCTCCCCTTATCTTGTAAAAAGAACTGTTGTTATGCTTTTGGTTTCCTTGTGTCCCTCCTCTTCTCTTTTTGGGCAAGTCCGTTTGGATCTGTTTAGCTGATCAATCAGATCCATAGAGTATATATATAGTTGGTATGATAATTAAATCTTGAAGAGTTGCAGCACATCTACATGACGAGTGATGCAGATATCGGTACCATGTTGTGGTCCAAAATCCAACGCAAAGTGGGCAGAGGGTTCACTGATGAGAGAAAGAGTTGAGCAATCAAAACAATATAATTGTTCGCGTTTGCCTAAATTAAGTTCTGATTTAGGAAATATTAATCTATTGCTCTCCTCCCCTTCCACAAGCAAGCACACAAAAACATGCATGCATACATGTGATGTGCCTCTGTCTTGTACTATACGTATATTGAAAAAGGGGATTTTTACATACATAATCCCGAGTAATTCTGCAATAACAATCATGACCCTGTATAATTGTGAATTACATCCAGGACCTCAAATAAATGTTCCGTTTTACATCCATAACCTTCCATTAGTTTAGTTCATTAACTTAACTACATGGTTGAGTTAATCTAACTAATCTCCAATCTACCGGTTGAGATTAATCAAAAATTTAAAAAAAAAAGAAAAAAGAATATTACTTGTATTTGGGGCTTGCAGGCGGGTGGAGGGGAGGGCTTGGCCACCGGGCAGCTGCTTGCAGGGGGTCGGGGAAGGGGAAGCGGGCTCGACAGTGGGAGGGTTGGCGGGGGGTACGGGAAGGTCCCGGCCGACCTGAGCGGCGGAGGTGGAGAGTCTTGTTGCAGGCAGCCTTTGGGTGGGGGGCTGGCTTCGGTGGGGGGTTGCGATACAGGGGGAAGGGAGATAGCGGGGGCTCGCAACCAGGGTCGACGAGGGGGGATGGGAAGAGGGCTCTATGGGGGTTGGTGAAGGTCCAGGCCGGTCTGGGCGGCGAAGGTGGAGAGCTGGCGGGCGGGGAGTGGAGAGTCTTGCAAGTGTGGGGAGGGTTGGCGGTACAGGGGGAGGAGATAGCGGGGGCTCGCAACCAGGGTCGACGAGGGGGACGGAGCTCGACAGGGGGGTCGGGGAAGGTCCAGGCTGGTCTGGGCGGCGGAGGTGGAGAGCCGGCGGGTTGGGGTTGCTTGCCAGGGGGTCTGTACGCCGTCGTCCTGCACTGGAGAGGGTTGGCGGGGGGTCGGTGGAGGGTGGGCGGTCGGGGGAGGTCGGCCTACCTAGGAGGAGGCGGGTGTTCAGCCGGGGGGGGCTGCCTTCGTCTGGAGGAAGTGGGTTCGGCAGGGGCTGCCTTCGTCCGGAGGAAGTGGGTTCGGCAGGGGCTGCCTTCGTCCGGAGGAAATGGGTTTTCGGGGGCTGGGGGGGCTCCCCAAGCTGCCTTCGCCTGGACGCGGTAGGTGTTCAGCGGGGGACTTCGAGGCCTTCCGCTGGAGGAAGTCGGTGCTCAGCGGGGTGGGAGGGCTTCCGACGGGGGCTGGAGGAGGTAGGTGTTCAGCCGGCCGGGGGGAGGGGGGTTCAGGGGCTGCTTTCGCTGTAGGGGAGGAGGTCGGCGACGACGGGGGGTCGGCGGGGAGGGAGGTGGTGGTGGTAGACGGGGTGGAGTAGAAGTAACGCGGTTGACGTCATAGTTAGAAAATGTAGTCATATGTAAATAAAATAATTTAAAGGTTAGAAAATGTAAAATGTTTGACAGTTATCGTCATAGTTAACGGGATACTAAATGGAAGTTAACTCGGAGGTTGTGGGTGTAAGAGTTGAGAGTATTGAGGGTTCTGGATGTAATTCACGATTATGCAGGGTTATGATTGTAATTACAGAATTACTCAGGGTTATGGGTGTAAAAATTCCTTGAAAAAATGGGGTTGTCTCCATCCTATTTTTCCTTAAATTTTTTTATTTTTTTGAAAAATATCATCATATATATTCATATATATATTCTTTCACTATGACATTCGAATTTCGTTAGAAACAGTGATTCATATACCCTCCATCTAGAACATGTAATTTTAACGGTTTTAAAATCGTTGTAATCGACATGTTTTAGATGAAGGGTATATGAGTCTTTATTTCTGATGAAATTTGAATGACATATTAGAGGGATATATAGATAAATATACACGGTGATATTTTTCGAAAAAAAAACTAAAAAAATAATTTGTGGAAAAATGGGTCAGAGGCAGTCCCATATAACCATATATATGGAAATAATGGGGCTTCCCCTGCAGCCATTTTTCTTTTTTTTATTTTATTTACAAAATATCGTCATGTATATTTGTTTATATCCCTCCAATATATCATCCGAATGTCATCAGAAACATAAACTCATATACCATCCATCTAGAACAGGAAACTTTAGTGGTCTAGACATTGTTGTAATCGACCCGTTCTATATGGAGGGTATATGAGTTTATGTTTCTGATGAAATTCGAATGATATATAGGAGGGCTATATAGATGACTATACATGGTGATATTTTTGAAAAAAGATTAAAAAACGTCAAAAATGAGACGGGAACAACCATGTTGGTTGCCCTAAACCCCATTGAAACCTATATGTGTGTATACAGATATGTGTGTGTATGCGCGCGCGCGTGTGTATGCGTGTGTGTGTTTCACGGTTAAATTTCCCGAGAAACTGGCTTGTTAGTGAACTACATGCAACTAACTTGTGTGGCTCCCTGATGTCGTATAAATCAATGAATAAAAATGCATGTTCACGTGTGTATGCATGGACACATGCATGCATCCATTTATAAGTTGGAGGTAAGCTGGGTAAGAAAAAAATATGAATGGAAGGAAGCTCTTATGCAGGGGTGGAGGGGTGGAGCTGGTATATATCTTAGGGGGGGCATGGCCCCTCCTTAATTATTACATTTCACTTATATGATGATGTTAATTTTTAAAGTGACCCCTCCTCAAAATTTAAATATAATAAGAACAACCCGAATGTTAACATTGAATGTTGAATTGCTTATTAGTTAAGTGTTTCATCCTCTATCTAAAGTACTATGGATCAAATCCCATTGTTGTATTTTTTGTTAAAAATTAGTTCTACTCGTTTTATCTCTCTCCATCATTTCTTTTGTTTAAAAAAAATAATTCCATACTTCCATTGTTTAAAAAAATATTTTTACTAACTTTTAATATTTTAACACTATAAATATAATTTGATATAAAATGAGTCTTTATAAATGAAATAAATTTTGTTGTTTCCTTTTAAATATGAAAATTTTTAACTAAAATTATTAAAAAAATCATCATTGAAAAAAATAGT
The DNA here is from genome assembly GCA_037367405.1 of Ottelia alismoides. Taxonomy (NCBI): domain Eukaryota; kingdom Viridiplantae; phylum Streptophyta; class Magnoliopsida; order Alismatales; family Hydrocharitaceae; genus Ottelia; species Ottelia alismoides. The sequence continues at coordinate 276,852 of JAZKJV010004241.1, read as the reverse complement.
CTATATCTTTGAAAAATTCAAATAATATTGAAATGGTAAGTTTACCAAATTTTAAAAATCACATTTGAAATGGTTAACTCTACTTTAAAAATATCATTTGAAAATACATTTTTTCATTTTTACTTATACAAGATAGATGTATACTTGCCCTTTTTATAAAATTCCTTGTTCCGCCCCTACTCTACCAGAGATCAGCACACACGACAAACAAACATACAAATGTTTTTGAACATTATGCCTTATGTGCAATTACCCCTTGATGCATCTGGAGACTCCTGCAAGTTATAATTTGATCTATATATATATATGCTTAGAACTTGACAATACAAATCGGAGGGAAGACATTACTGCATTAGACAAACTCATATGTAAGGTAGCTTATGTTAAGAACATTGTGTACGATGTCTGCAAAAAAATTTGTGCAAATTTGAGGGGCATGAATGTCAAAGCGTCCAACAAATAGAGAACACGTGGAAGTTTCGTCACCAAGTATGCAAGTCCACGTGTTTATCGCAAGTGCCCATCACTTGCTGCTTCCAAAAATATCCAACTAACGCCACATTTATCAACAAATCCCTCCTCTTGCAACATTAACCCTTCTAATTATAGATAATTAATTATCTGTATTTATATCATTGTCAAACTCTCTCTTTTTTCCCCTCTTTATTTTTCAAATACCTCTAACAGTACATCACGCATTGTTTGACTCCGTATATAGCTAAATTTTATGGATGAATTTGAAATTGTCTGTACTAGCTGTATTTTAAAAAATATTTCGAAAAAAAAATATTTTTAAATTGGAACCTTCTGCATATATATGTTTGAATATATTTATTTATATTGTGTGTATCGAATCAGTAAGTGTTGGTCTCGCAGTCCTTCTCCCTTCTTTTATCGTCAACTTTGAATTCTAATGCATTTTCCGTCTTTAAAAAAACATATTTATTTTCTCACTGCATATTATATTAAAAGTATTTTATATTTTAGAATCTTACTCTTAATTATATGCACACGAACACTAATATTTTAAGATTCGAAATATTCACAATATAAATATGTTTCAATAATTCCGTATGGTCGAATTTTTATTATAACTCTTTTTAAAAAAATTCAATGTAAATCATAATAGTGGATTATAAATAAAGTCGAAAAAAATAGAAAATATCGTATCTAGGGATAGTGAAATAAGATTAATTTTGAAAGAGAAAAAATAACAAGGGAGGAAGGAGAGGAGAGAAAATGAGGAAACTCCATCAGGAAACCATAAATATAGGAATAATAGCGAAAATCTTCATTAGAATATATTAGTAGCTAATTATTTTTATAAGATAATTGCATGATTATGCCCTAAAAATGAAAAGGATTGATTACATAAAAGCCTTCAACCTATACATTGATTCTCAATTACGAGCTTTATTTTTCAAATATAAAAGTGGATACCAAACTTCCAATTTTAGGGTCTGATGTCTTAGGAAACATGTATTTGAGATAAAGAAAAATAAAGTCAAAATTCTCTTTGTTACATCTTAAAAATGAGACCCATATTTGAGAACCGGCAGATAATTGGAATTTTTTTTAATTTCCCATAATGAAAATAATATTCATGCACACCATAGTGGACCACCTAATCCGAAACTTGATTATAGTTCCCAAATTAATTCTCTTATTTTTCACGAGGGGATATACAAATCGCAGCCCTAGAAATAGACAAGCCTTCTGTTGTACTGCAGAGGTCTATTTTACCGAACCATTCGATCATGATCGAGTGGTTCACATGCAGAGAATCATAAAAATCTGAAATCATGTGAACCGTTCGATCTTGATCGAACGGTTCTTGCTGTTACAGGATACTCTCCTGCACAAGCCCTCTATCTTTCCATCTGCTTACACGTGTCCCCAATATCCGATCTAGAAAATCTCCTCAGGCCTCGCCACGTGACAAGTTGCTGCCATCTCTTCTCCTCGTTCCCTCCCTCTTATAGACGACCGTGGAAGCAACGGGAACCCATTCCCACACGTTTCCCCTTACCACAAAGCACGTATAAATTACATCACTCGCAGCTCCCCTTTGGTGCAACGAATCCATGGCGTCTGCCCCTTCTGCCTACCTCCTCTCACCCACCTCCACCTTTTGGAGGCAGCAGAAGGGGACGAAGAACGGCCCGCGCTCAACTGCCCCGGTATGTAAACAGACCCAGAATCCCTGATGTTCCTGCAATCGGTTTACCCATCCTAATCGATTGTCCGGGTCGTTCTTGGCAGGTGGCGCGGCTGTTTGGGCCTGCCATTTTCGAGGCTTCCAAGCTCAAGGTCATGTTTCTGGGTGTTGACCAGGAGAAGCACCCGGAGCACCTGCCTAGAACCTACACGCTTACGCACAGCGACGTGACGGCGAATCTCACTCTCGCCATCTCGCAGACGATCAACGGAGCTCAGGTCTGTCGTCTTCACCCCCTACCAGATCTCCAAGTTTTGTGGGTGGGCAGTAATTTTGAATGGATTGGTCATGCGGTGCAGTTTCAGAGTTGGTATAACAAGTTGTACAGAGACGAGGTGGTGGCGGAGTGGAAGAAGGTGCAGGGGAAGATGTCCCTGCATGTGCACTGCCACATAAGCGGCGGTCACGCCTTGTTGGATCTCATCGCCAAGCTTCGCTACTGGATCTTCTGCAAGGAACTCCCCGTGGTTAGTATACATACATATATGTGTTTTGGTTGGGTCATCATCACGCGAACCTCCAGTGGTTTTGGATGTTTGAGAAAGTTGTGTTGTGTTACTCAGGTACTCAAGGCATTCGCTCATGGCGACATGGATCTGTTCTCGACGTACCCGGAGCTGGAAGAGGCGTTGGTATGGATCTACTTCCACTCGAACCTCCCGGAGTACAACAAGGTGGAGTGCTGGGGACCCCTGGGCGAAGCGGCCTCAGGCGACCCTCATCCGCAGCTGCACTCCTACTGCCCTGTGGCAAGGCCGCGGGCGTGCGACAGAGGGTGCTCCTGCTGCTTCCCTCACAACAGCTCCATCCCGTGGGCTCACGACTTCGATCTGCGCCATGGCCTTCACCAACACCATGCCCATGATCGTCCCCAGATATGAGGCGGCGGCGGTGGTGGTGGATCTCAACTTGTGAATAGGGCGTTGAGTGGACCAGGGTAATGGTGGTAATAGATCTGAGCGGGACAGGACACTGGTGTATTATTATTGTTTATTGGCCGTGGGGTTGGGTTAGGTTAGTGGTTAGGTTAGTGCTGTTGGTTCTTTGATTCGTCGAAGATGATGATCGATTGTGATATACATATAATTTAGTATCTTTAATAAAACGATTGCCTTTTTTCTTCCCGTGCGATCCCATGATTATATAAGGGAAGACCACCTATCCTATCATGTCATGTGGCGTGTTTACAGCCGTGGTTTCCCTTTCGCTCGCTCTCTTTATTTGTCTTTTCTTTTTTTAAGAAAAGGGAGATCGTTTTTCTTCCTTCCGTGTTCAAAGACAACATTAAGGGTGCGTTTGGTTCGTGAGTTATCTGGAGGAGGATAATCCATTTCCATTTTTGTGTTTGTGTATTTGGTTGGTGGCAGTGCCGTCCCTGACATTTCGTAGGCCCTAGGCAAAAGAAAATAATGGGCCCTTAACAATTTTCTGGGGAACAATGTGTTATGTAATCTCATTAAATTTTGAGCTTTCACATTGAGTTGTTCACCTTCGATTCCTTAAGGACCTATTTTTCGGTGAGTTGTTTCATCGAAGATTTGATTCTACAAGGTCCCATTTTTGGTGAGTTCTTTCACCAAAAATTCGATTCTATAGAGTCCAATAGGACATATATTGTTTTTCCGTAAACTAAAGATTGAAAAACATGAAAAAATGGGTCCCTAAAATTGATGGGCCCTGGGCCATTGCACTCACAAACTACCCTCAGGGACGGCCCTGGTTGGTGGGTTAAGGGCTAGAAGGTTTTGTATGATGTGATTGTATTAAAATTTGAAAAAGTTGGTAGTTATTATGATGTGATTGTATTGAAATTTGAAAAAGTTGGTAGTTGTTGTGATGTGATTGTATTAAAGTTTGGAATAGTGATTAGAAGTTGAGTATTTTATGATTTTTAAATGATATGATGGTATAATATATAATTTTTTTGATGGAAATGAAGTGGGACCCACTAGTGTGTTAGGAATGTGGGTTTTGGGAGGATAACCCGTCCAAATTGAGGGGTAACCCTCAACCGAACGGGCCCTAACAGTAACCGGTAGCGCGTTTAGCCTTACTTGTAATTGAAAGGATTGTCTGCCTGACAACAGACCCTGCAGCAATATTTCAATTTTACCCCGGCCTATCACATGCATTGTTAAAAAATATCACGTGAACGCCCGAGACTGTATTGGAAAAGTTGTACTATTGTTGTCTTGTTTTTTTAAATTTTACACCCCAACACGTATACTATTGTCCTATTACATCACAACTCCCTATACTCCCTGTAATCTTCGGATTTACTTTGCACCCCCATGATCTTGCATTTTTTTGCACCATTGATTCCTACCACTAACTTTCGTTAGTCAAACCACATATAGTATTTTTTTGTCATCTTTCTTTCTGTAAGGTTGATTTAATAATAGGCATGTCACTTTGATTGCTAAAATATATATATAAGAGGTAGATAGATCACGTGCTTGTGAAATTTTTTTTGGTTGATCTGCTCTATTTTTTTTGTGCATAACATATATTCTATCTAGTGACTCACTGTTTGTCGTAATACCACAAGAAGTGATATTTTTTTAATCCAATAAAAGTTGTGTTTCTTTAGAATTGGATATTTGTGTTTTGCCTTCTTTGCTCCACCAATTTCTTGAAGTTTTTTTATTTGTTATACCATTAATCAAATCCGACACTGTTTAGTGTTCTTTTGGCCTAAACTTGTTATTTTAAAATCTGAATAACGTTTTCTTTCGTAATTTTTTTCTAACATTAATGAACAAAACCTTACACACACATATATATATATATATATATATATCGGTGTAATCTTTTTTTCTTTCAACCTTTTTCTTTTGAATTAAGATACTCTTAGATTAGATAAGATATCCCAACGACTTTTTAAAAAAAACTAATCTTTTGTATATATTGAAAGTTAACTAGAAATGAGGAAGGTTGATTGATTAAAAAAATAAGAGGGATGAGGTTAAAATTATTATTTTTGCTTATTCCCACAATATTACACAATCTCATACAACTTCTATGTTTATTTTATTAGATCCAAAAATGACAAGCAAGACTATTTCCACTGAGGTAAGAAAAATTGAATACCTTAACGGTACTAATTATGAATAGTGGAGTAGAAAGATCTACTATGGTCTGTTGCACGATAGCATACACTTCATCATAGACAAATCCGGCCCAACATTATCTAAAAATCTAACTATGTAGGAAATTAGTCCCGCGAACAGTGGGAGAAAACATATAATAGGGTTAGGAGGTTCATGCTGACCCACATGGATCTGAACCTGATTCGGATCTTTGAGACATGTGAATCAGTTTATGAACTATGGACCGCGGTTTATGACAAATATCACTCCAAGTAGGAAGTGAGCGTCCAGCTTCTTCTACAAAAGTACAACTCGTGTAGAATGAAAGAATCTGTAAGCATCCTTGAGCACGTAAATAAGATGATCGTGATGGCCAAGGATCTAGCAGCTGTTGATTGCGCAATTCTGGAAAGAATGCAGATCGCAGCCATACTAGGGAGTCTCCCACCGTCATTTGGCATGGTTGTCACATCTTTGAGAATGAATGGCAACATTAAATCTGTGATGGACCTACTTGTACAGCTGGCAATTGAGCGGGACCTCTCTAAGAAAAGATCGAAAGCTGAGATCTTTGAGGTCGAGGAAGAAGAAGAAGAAGAAGCAAATGCCATGCACGCGAAGAAAAGGTTGAGCCCCTCCAAATCGAATTTCAAGGAAAAGAGTGGGAAATATCCGCAGGACGCTTGCTACAGTTGCGTCAAATATGATCGTTTCAAGGTCAATTGCCCCAACAAGAAGAAGGCAGGAAATTCTAAGATGTCTGAAAATAAAGGCAAAAAGGAAATAGAATTCGCGGCTGTCATGGAATGTAACTCCGTCATCACGGACAGTGATGGATGGTGGATCGACTCTGTAACAACTAGACACATCGCAAAGACGAAGGAGGGTCTGGTGGACTTCAAAGAGCTGACCAAAGGAGAACAAAGGATCTTCGTGGGGAACAACACCTATCTGGATGTGGAAGGTGTTGGGACATACGGACTTGACCTTGGGGATAGTATTATGGTACTGAATAATGTATTATATGCTCGATGGATACGTTGGAACCTGGTCTCTGTCCCAGTGTTGCTCAAGAAGGATTTCGAAGTCTAATTTTATTATAAGCGTGTGTCTATAGGTAAGAATAAGAAGGTCTATACGATGGAAAAGTTGGTGCTCGAGCATGACTTGTTCTATCTTCCTGTAATAAACTCTAATGAATCAATGAATGTCTCTTCTGAGTACTCCTTGTGTTGTTTATCTGACTATGACTTATGACACATGAGACTGGATCATCCAGGAAATTCTAAGATGGATCAAATGATTAAGGCAAATATGTTGTCTAAGATCATGGGTGCAAGGACATTGCCCTACGAACATTCTCTGACCGTTAAAATGACGAGAAGATCCTTCTCAACCAGAATTTGTCAACATAGTTACTAGGTTTGATTCATTTTGATTCATTCGGACATATGTAGACCAATGAGCATCGGCACATATAGAAATAAGGATTACTTTATAACATTCATTGATGATTACTCAAAGTTCTCCTATGTCTATCTCTTAGGAAGAAAGTTAGAAGCACTTGAATATCTAAGAGATATAAGATGGAAGTGGAAACAATATTGGGGAAACCAGTTAAGACTCATAGGACAAATAGAGGTGGGGAATATACCTCAAAGGAGTTTGAGGATTACTGTATTCAGACAGACATTTGTAGGCAGACTACAATGTCATATACACCACAGCGGAATGGTGTAGCAAAAAGAAAGAATCGAACTTTGATGAATGTAGTAAGGTGTATGCTTTCACACTCAGGACTCTCCAAGAAATTCTGGGGAGAGGTAGTGTTGACTATGAACTACATACGGAACACGGTTCCCACCAAGTCCTTAAAATCAATGCCATATGAAATATGGAATGGCAGAAAGCCCGAGTTGGGCCATCTCTGGAAATGGACATGTGTTGCACATGTTCTGGTATCGAATCAGCTTAGGGACAAGCTAGACTTCAGCATATTAAAGTGCAAGTTTATTGGCTACAGTGAGAATTCTAAAGGATATAGGTTCTTCCATGGATCCAAAGGTCTAATTGAAAGTCGTGATACAACTTTCCTTGAAAATCATTAAGAAAAGGGGCATGAAGTAGAGGAATCTGATCCTCTGATTGTCCTACAAGACAATGAAGATGACTTGAGCATTAGACAAGAACTTGAGGATAATATCAACCATCCAAACATAGAGCATGAACATATAGAACATTATGATCCTTTAGAGGAATTAGGTGGACCCACACAATCCACGAGTATAATCGGCAACAAGAGACCCAGAACACGGCCCCCATGGATGGAAGATTATCATTTCAATGGATGTGAGGCGTCGTATTACACCGTGGACGAGGATGTCATGGATTTTACAGATCCCATATCCTTTGATGAAGCTATGGCTTCGTCTGAGTTGGAATCATGGTCGGCTGCCATGAGGGATGAGTTGGACTCAGTCAAACGAAATGGTATTTGGGAATTATATGATTTTACAAACAATATACTATTTAGTAAAAATAGATGAGAAATAGTAGATGTGATACTACATAGTAGGAACACAAAGAAAACTGAGCAACATGCTCACGAAAACACGCAACAGAAAATCAAATCAAGACGACATTGGAAAAAATCCTCAAAAATGTAATAAAACCATAATAGGTAGTTGGGAAGCTGCCCAAGAAAGTTAACAAAAAATATGATGTCTAGATTGTCAAAATGTAGCCTACATTACATAGGTAGAAACGCAAGAAAAGAAATTAAAAGTTTTTGCAGATAGGTCCTCGGTCGGGGCCTGCAATGGAAGACAAACAAAGTTTATTTGTAGTTAGGTCCCCGCATGGGAACCTAAATGTAAATAATTGAAAGGTCTGTGGCGCTCTGGAATCTAGAAGTGTGTTGTAATAATTCTGCAATTTTTCTACTACTTGAGAATGAGTGCCTAAGATTAGATGAAGCTACGCGATCTGGAGCATTGGTTGGCTCCACATGACACCAAACTGTAGAGTCTAGTGCTCTTATGGTTCTTCCACAAAATTGCATGGTGAAGACAGCAGTGGAGCTTCCCCGACGATGATTGTTCAGTGGGGGTGGCTCATGGTGCTCTAGATGATCAGAGGCAAGGCCAGAAGGAGGCACCTCCCCCTTCGAGCTCCCTTGCTGAGTGAAGGTCGAAGAATTTGGAGACCAGGGCCTCTAGGGTTCCAGAATGAATTGGTACTGATCTTGATACCGATGCACGAAGACAATGCTCATCTTCGCTTCCAGATAGTACTTCACGATGATTTTAGAAGATGGGACAACCTCCAGTAAAGAAATAGGTTCGATTCTCTTTGAATTGACATGGAGATGATGGGTTGTTGTATAGTTCTTGTGCAACAAAGCAAAGTTCATAATGTCAACTTTTAGCTTGGATTTCACACGATAATGGTTCAAATTGGACTGGAATTTCGGAATTGAATTAAGGATAGACGATTAAACTACCTAAGTGGTGATTAGAAGGACTAAAAATGGATTAAATCAAATGGGAAAAAGGTGGCGGATGAGTTCATATGGGAACTAGAGGTGTCAGATCTCCTATTCCTCGCTCAACGGGCTAGCGTCTTCCCAGAGCTCTACGTGACGGTGCTGGCTACGATACAAGGCATAGTTGCCTTGGAATGCCTCCTGATTTACCCTCTTCCTCGTGGAGTTGGTGGCTTCGTCGTCTGTCACCTGAGCTTGAAGCTCCATGGCTCGAAAGATGAAGGATCGGTCATGTTAGCTCAAACTAGAGGGAGTTCATTTGAAATGACGAACTTCATAGAATTAAATAGGGAAGATGACGAGGCGGTTGATTAGATCTAAGGGTAGGCGTGAATCAGGGTTGTTAGGGCTATGAAGTGGACGAGTTAGATTAGGCTTTGAGTGTGAATCGAAGGTGGGATAAAATGGTAAAGTAGAGTAGTTGGAACATGAAATGCCCTAGGGTCTTGAGGAAGAAGGTGGTGCTGAAACATGTCAACACCACATAATTCCAAGGCCAAAATTGATTATAAAATATATAATAGATAATAGATAACATTATTTTAAAAACATATAAAAATTAAAAATGATTATAATTAAATTATATAAATTATAATGTATTATATATAATATATATTTTATGATATATAAATAAAATATTAATATATAATATACTTGATAAATAGTATTTGCACTTTTAATTCAATATTTTTATAACTAAAGTACCATTATTATATTTTATTAATTAATGTAATAATAAGTAAGACTTATATGATTTTTTAGATTTTAATAATATCATACATATATATTAATATATATACACCGCGGTTCAATTTTACATATTTTTATGGTTTTTTATTTATTTAAAATATTCAATAAAGGTTTTATTTTTGAATTTTATTTTATAAATAAACTACAAGATCAAGTAAATAATTAGAAAATGCTAGATCACTTGTTCTTTAAGTAGCATGTACATAATAAAATAAATAGCCCATAAACCCATTTGTCATTAGGTCCAAAAACTGACTTTTTGCAAACATGTTCTATTTTCGATGAAATTACCTTCATTAATTAGAGAATTTTATTTTATGACCTTTAAAGGTGAGTAGAATGAAATTGGAGTTCATATGACGAAGTTATGAGGCTTGAAAGTTGGGAAATTGATAATTTAGAAGTACATTTTTTGACATATTTACAGGTTGGAAATATTTTATTATATATATACACACATTAGTGAAGAAATTAGTAAAAAAATATGTACATATGAATTAATTAAAATTAGGTGAAGATTATATATATAATAAATAGATGTGAATTAATGTGTACTGTACAAGATTAGTTATTTTTGCATTTTCTTCCTTATACCCCCTTATTTTATTGTTTGTCAACCAAGACATGTTGACTTGGTCGCAGGGATTAGGTTATATAGATATATCTTTCAGCTATATTTATATATTCTTTAGTCATCCTATACAATATATACATATTTGCAGTCTGCCTTATTTTTTATTTTTATTTTTATTTTTCTTATTTTTATGTCTTTTTAATGCATGAAAATATATTTTTATTTATGAATGAGACTTTTATAAAAGATGCAATTAATGTGTATTTGTATGTATTTGTTAAGAGTTTTAAGATAAAATGCAACAGAAATGTTAATGAATCATGGATTCATTACATGCATGTTGAACTAATTCATAAATCATTGTGTACAATAAACATCTGCAATCTCGACTCAAAGAAAAGTGGTTAGAATCGAAAGAAGATCTGAATAAGCTCTTGAAATTATATGATTATGCCTATGACAATATCATGATGTACAAGGAGAAAGTCAAGCGCTGGCATGATAAGCACATCCGAAGGAAGAGTATCGAGTCAGGTCAGAAGGTTTGCTTATTTGATGCAAAGTTGCGGATATTCCTTGGTAAATTGAAGAGCAAGTCAAAAGGGCCATATATTTTGAAAACTATACGTGACAACGAAAGTATTTTAATATCAGAATTGTCATCTGACGTGCAGTCGTTCATCATCTACGGACAGTTGCTGAAGTCGTATATAGAGCATGACACATTCATATCCGTGGTCGATTCCATCAATGTGGCATTTGAAGAGGACACAGTAGCATCTACATATTCAGACTTAGAGCGATCCAAAAATATTTTTTTTGATTAATTCTTTCTTTCTGTTTCAATCTTTCATTCCCTTTTTTCATTCATTCCATTCATTTGTGTTATACTTAGGATATGTTTCATCCTAAGTATAGGGAGATGAGTCAGTCGAGTTATTCTTTCATTATTCTCCTGTTTGCCTCCTAACTTGTTGATGAAGGTATTATTCAACCACACCCAGTGATCATGACCCTCACTCGGTCTCTCTATGTGTGCCTAATGAAATCCAAGAGGGCTAAGGAAGTCTTCAAGACGTGATCAGAGAAATCCGTCATGAATGAGGTCATCCAGTTGCAATAGAGCCAACAATCAAATACCCGAGCATCTTTATCGGCAGCCAAAGCAAACAAGCGTGGAAATCTGGAGGAGAAGGATCCCTGACCTGACCAATTATCTGTCGAGAATGCAAAAAAAATTTTCCATCCCTCAACACTGGACGGAATAATTCCGAAATGGCGACATCACAGAGGTAACTCCCTTTCAGAAGGTAGAGTTGTGGAACAATTAATGATGGGACATATTGTCACACTTTTCTGATGTGGGATTTTTTATGGTTGTTATACATGTATAGATTACATGGAGGGAAAACACGCAATATGATTGGCCACTAAGAGATACTGTATCTAGAGGAGATTAGCAACTTATGCAGATTGAATGGGTACCTCTATTGAGTTGTAAACTTATATATGTCAGAGATACTTAAAAAACAAGTTGAACTAGTAGATGGAGAAGAAATAATTGAGCAGGACTTTTATTTATGTGGGTTGAGAACTGACATATATGGGTTGAGTTTAATTAGTTATACTAAGTGGGGCGGATAGTTTGTTGTGATTTCCCCTGTTTTAACGTAGGGGATCCGTCAGATGCGGGATGGACAACCTTGAAAAGGGGTTCGGGATAGTCGGCCCCCTATTAGGGTCGTCCGTCCCGCATCCGACGGATCAAATCACAGCAGACGATCATCTATGCATAATAAGGTGCAAAACATGCAAATAAAACACAAATGCGTGAGTGCGTGCATGGTTGCATGCATGTGCATAAGAGGGTCATGATCGAAGTATGCACGGGGAAATCCCAAATCTGAGCCAATAGTTCCCACGTGGATAGTAAGATACAAATTGGTTTTACCATGAACGTCAAACCAAAATATCAATAATATGCGGCCCACTCTGCGAAATGAGTTCTATCGCAAAACGGAACCAACTCCACGTGGATGCGAGGTCGTCAAACATAGAAGTGATCGGTCGTAGGGAAGTGGTCAGAGGTGTGAGACCGGCTCATCTGTTGTACAGTCGGAGCCGCTTGATCAAGGTTCACACGAAATCTGAATTTTAATAGCTCTTTGCGTGTGAATCGATCGATCATGATCAAGTCGGTCCGGCGATACGACAGATCCCTACTGTACAACAGAAGACCCGCTCTGTAGATGTGGATGACAGTGAAATGGGAAACAAGCAAGAAGACCCCTCACTGTAGGGTGTTTTAAATTCAGTTTTGCCAACCCCAATCTCTGCTTAACTAGTAAAAAAAACTGTTGCTATTCCTCCTCTTCTTTTTTGCAAGTTTTGCTTAGTTGGCTTCTTACTATCACCGTTAATTCCAACGAATATCAATATCTCACGATCATTCAAACTTAAATCTTTGCATGTGCAAGTCCGTTTGGATCTGTTTAGCAGAATAAGATCCATAAAGTGTGTGCTCAGATACATAGAGTGTGTGTGCATGTGCATGTGTGTGTGCGTGTGCGTGTGCATGCATGCATGCACGCGTGTGCGCGTAGATGTGTGTTCGTACGTGTGCGTGTGTGTGTGTGTGCGTGTGCGTGTGTGTGCGTGTGTGCATGTGTGTGTATGGGCACTTTCATTGAGGCGTGCATTTCCTGAAATTTAAAAAGTCATTGCTCAATTTGTAAATTGTGTAACAATTTGGTAAGATATAAACTGAACATTGTAAAATTACGATGATTGTACTGTTTTATAAAATATAGCATCTATATTTTAACTAATATTTTTGTCCAATATAATAATCTTTTCATAAATATTTTTTTATATACATATTGTGTTAATATTTATTATTAAATTTATGGAATTAGACATTGTATAAAAAGTAGAAAATTATTTAAATTGGTGTGACTTTCCATGCATCCAGGAAAGTCCCACCTTATTGGAAGTTTCTTGTGTGTTGGGGGGGAATGGGGTTGCCCCCTAGGTGGAGCTAACTTATCTCCCCCCGCCTCATTTTCCCTATTTTTTTTAATTTTTTTTTGAAAATTTCTTCTGTGATCATTCATCATTATGTCCCTATATCATGTCATTCAAATTTCATGCAAAACATAGACTTCTACGGCCTTCATCCAGACAGAGTCGATTTCAATAATTCTGCGACCGTTAAAAAATGATTGTCTAGATGAAGGTCGTAGGAGTTTCTGTTTCACATGAAATTTGAATAATATGATATAGGGATATAGTGATGATCAATAATCACTGAAGAAATTTTCAAAAATAATAAAAAAATAGGGAAAATGGGACGGAGGGGGCTAAGTTAGCTTCGCCTAAGGGGAAGCCCTATTTTATCCTATATATACATAGAGGGAGAGAGAGAGAGAAAGAGGGTTGATCCTGTGAGAGCATGAGAGCAATGATTTTGGACCTCTAGTTTCTGTCATCTCTCCCCTGATCGATTGCAGGAGGAGAGAGAGGAGCAGAATCTAATGGTCCACATCAACCGTTCACATGCTCTCACAAATTTTAGCTCTCACAGGATCAGACATGCATACATACATGCATACATGCATACATACATACATAGATGTGTGTGTGCGTGTGTGCGTGTGCGTGCGTGTGTAAGAGAAACTTCAAATGAGGTAGGATCTCACCATATATATGGTGAGCTACCATCAATTTAGGTATTTTTCTAATGTATTTTACATTTTTTTTCTTTCATAAATTTAATAATAAATATTAACACAACATGTATAGTGAAAATAAAATTATGAAAATACTATTGTATTGGATGAAATATTAATTTTAATTTGGATATCATATTTTACAAAATCATTTTTTACAATGTGAAGTTTAAATTTTTACAAAATTGTTACAGAGTTTTTATTAAATTAACAATGACCTTTACAATCTCAGAAAAGACCGGTAAAATGTATATGCCCCCTAGGGGGAGCAAACTTAGCCCCCCCGTCCTATTTTTCGCATATTTTTATTGTTTTTTGAAAATAAAATCGTGTAAAATCATTATTTTATCCATATATTGTGTCATTCAAATTTCATGAAAAACAGAGACTCCTACGACATCCATCCAGATAGGTTCGATTTAAAAAATCATGGGACCGTTAAAAATGACTGTCTGGATGAAGGCCGTAGGAGTCTCTGTTTCACACGAAATTTTTATGACATAATATAGAGATATAGTGATGAATATTCACGGAAAAATTTTCAAAAAAATAAAAAATGGACAAAATGGGATGGAAGGAGCTAAGTTAGCTCCTCCTAAGGGGCATGTCGTCCCATTTTACCCATGTGTGTGTGTGATCTTATGAGAGCCAAAACCTGTGAGAACATGAGAGCATCGATTCTGGACCATATGATTCAATCAGGAGAGAGAAGACCAGGAGAGAGAAGACAGGATTATGTGGTCCAGAATCAATGCTCTCATGCTCCCACGGATTTTGGCTCTCATAGGATCACTCATATATATATATATATATATATATATATATATATATGAGTTTAATGAAACGGCCCCTTGCGGGCAGCCAACAATGGCTGCCCCGCACTTTTTTCGATGTTTTTTTTATTTTTTTTGAAAAATATCGCCATGTATATTCATCCCTATATCCCTCCTATACTCCATTCGAATTTCGTCAGAAACAGAGACTCCTGCGGCCTCCATCGAGATGGTGTCGATTTAAAAAATCATGTTACCGTTAAAAAATGATTATCTCGATGGAGGCTGTAGGAGTCTCTGTTTCTGACGAAATTCGAATGACATATAGGAGGGATATAAGGATAAATATATATGGCGATATTTTTCAAAAAAATAAAAAAGCACCGAAAACGGCGCGGGGACAGCCATGTTGGCTGCACACAAAGGGCAGCTCCATTAAACTCTATATGGGTAAAATGGGGCTGCCCCCATGGGGGGAGCTAATTTGGCTCCCCCCGCGGTATTCCACCCGTTTTTTTTATTTTTTTTTTGAAAAAATTCATCCGTTGATTTTCATCAATATATCCCTATATTATGTCATTAAAATTTCGCGTGAAACATATACTCATACGACCTCCATCCAGACGGGGTCATTTTTAGCAATTTTGTTACCATTAAAAAATGAATGTTTGGATGGAGGTTGTAGGAGTCTCTATTTCGCACGAAATTTTAATGACATAATATAGGGATATAGTGATGAAAATCCACGGAAGAAATTTTCAAAAAAGAATAAAAAAATCGGGCAAAATGGAGCGGGGGAGCCAAGTTAGCTCCCCCGAGGGGGCAGCCCCATTTAACCATGTATATATATATATATAGATATATATATATATATGAGGTTAATGGGGCTGCCCCCTTGGGACAACCAACATGGCTGCCCCCGCGCCATTTGCGGTATTTTTTTATTTTTTTCAAAAAATATCACCATATATATTCATCCCTATATCCCTCCTATATGCCATTCGAATTTCGTCAGAAACAGAGACTCCTATGGACTCCATCTAGACGGTCATTTTTTACCGGTAACACCATCTCGATGGAGGCCGTATAAGTCTCTGTTTCTGACGAAATTCGAATGGTATATAGGAGGGATATAGGGATGAATATACATGATTTTATTTTTCAAAAAAAATAAAAAAAACACGCCGAAGTAGGGAGTGGGGCAGCCATGTTGGCTGCCCCCAATAAATCATATATATATGTATGTATATATATATATGTATATATATGTATATATATATATATATGTATATATATGTATATATATGTATGTATATATATATATGTATATATATAGGGGTCGGGGAAGCTGCACCTGGGGGTGTAGCTAACTAGCTGCACCCGGCCCTTTTTTTCATTGATTTTTTGTGTTTTTGAAATGAAATTTAGGAGGATTTAAATCACAATATATCATCATGATATCATACCAATTTCAACTAAATTCGACACTTCAATATACCATTCGAATTTCGTCAGAAACAGAGACTCCTCTTCCCTCCATCTATAGCAGGTCGATTACAGCAATTCTAAGACCGTTAAAATAATATGTTTTAGATGGAGGGCATAGGAGTCTCTGTTTATGACGAAATTCAAATGACATGTTGGGGGGATATATAGATGAATATACACGGTGATATTTTCCGAAAAAATATAAAAATGTAGGAGATATAAGTCCCGATGCATATAAAATTACATACACCTGGGTGCATACTCCCCTTTCTCACATATATATATAGGAGAAACTTCAAATGAGGCGGGGTCTCACCATATATATGGTGAACCACCTCAATTTAGGTATCTTTCTAATATATTTTACAATTTCTTGTTTCATACATATAATAATAAATATTAACACAACATGTATAGTGAAATAAAATTGTGAAAATATTATTATAATAGATGGAAATATTGATTTGAATTTAGATGCTATATTTTACAAAATTCATTTTTTTACAATGTGTAGTTTATATTTTACAAAACGGTTATAGAGTTTTAATAAATTCACAGTGGCTTTTACAATTTCAGAAAAGCCCCCACCTCATTTGAAAGGTCCCCTATATATATATATATATATATATATATATATATATATATATATATATATATATATGGGCTTGGGGAGCTTGCACCATGGTGT
>JAZKJV010004241.1:0-255000 GCA_037367405.1 Ottelia alismoides | reverse complement strand
TATGTCACGCATGCATGCTTTTATAAGTTGGAGGTAAGTTGGGTAAGAAAAAATATGAATGGGAGGAAGTTGGATAAAGTTAGACCGGCACACACCACAGACACACACAAATACACATCCACATGTTTTTGAACATTTTGCTTTTTGTGCAATTAGATCCCCTCGATGCATCTGGAGACTCTTACAAGTTAAGATTTCATTTATATATAGAGAGGATTTATCTAGAGAGTTCTATACTCATTAACGTCTTGGTGAGCATCAATTTTAGGCATTACACGTGTATTTACATTAACTATATTTCTAATTATAGGCTACCACGTATTTAACAATTATGATATTTTCTATTATATAGCGTCCTTAAAAAAGGAAAGACGATTTTGGAAAGAAACGCTTCAAATAAATGATCTCGTGCAAATAATTAAGATCCAAACGCTATGATAGTAATAAATATACTTTGATCAAGTAAAGGGTTGTTGTGAGATCGGTAATATCAAGATAATGATCAGTAATTTACGTCCAAATTATTACTTTGTACAGAATTTAGTAATATGTATGCAGTGATCAAGTAAATGTGTGTTGTGAGACTATTAATAGCATAACAAATGGTTAGTAATACCATTGTGTATATAATGTGCATTCGATTCATTTCTATAATATTTTTCCTTTTTCGTTAATGAAGTATTCCATTAATTCACTAATTTATTTTTCCTTATGTGCATGTGTTTAGTAACTCATTTTTCAAATTAGTATTTCCATATTAATCATATAGAAGGAGAATATGTTACGGATTATATGTTACTTTCTTACCTGAATAATGTTAGTGGCTTACTGACCATTATTTTGTTATTACTTCTCTCATAATAGTCACTACTTGAGAATCGTACACTTATTTCTGAACGTATGAAATATGTTATAGATATATACATTATTGAACACGGAATAACAATGACTTAAGAATTGTATATATTACTTGAGTATCGTCTCTAAATTATTGAATTCTGTTCAAAATAATAATATATATGAAAATTACTGACTATTTGTTATAGCTTTACTAACTTCACAATAAACACTTACTTGATTAGTGTGTATATATTATTGAATTATGTACTATATAATAAAATGAATGTAAATTACTGGCCGCTGTTTATGTATTACTGATCTCGTAACACACATTTACTTACATTTATATTTATATTACTAACCTGAGTATTTGGATCTCAATTTTCTGCAATAAATCATCGATTTGAACATTTTCATTCCAAAGCGTTCTTCTTTTTTTTTAAGGATGTGATATATTTAGAATAATACTTTTGTTAAACCATCTTGCATATTAATCTCCTTCCAAAAATGACATCCTTCGAAATAGGTAACCACTCAATTGGCAATACATGTGTATGGCCTACAATTGATGTTCACCAAAATGTTAATGGGCATAGAACTCATTGGATAAAAATCCTATATTATGTGTGTGAGAGAGAGAGAGAGTTAAAGGAGGCTACTCTCTGGGTGTAGCCAATTGGCTACTCCCACCTCTATTTTTTCTTATATTTTTTTAGAAAATAAAAATATGTAAATCTATAACTATATCCCCCGAAGTCATTCCAATTTCGTAAGAAACAGAGACTCCTATGCCCTCCATCTGAAGGGGGTCAATTTCAGCAATTCTGAGACCGTTAAAATATGACAGACTTGGTGGAGGGGATAGAAGCCTCGAATTAAGTTGAATTTTGAATGATACCATGGTGACATATTGCGATCTAAATTCCAATAGGTTTTATTTCAGAAAAATAAAAAAATATAGGAGAAAAGGAGTGGGAGCATGTAAGTTGACTACAACCAGGGATCATACTCCCTTTTCTCTCTCTCTCTCTCTCTCTCTCTATATATATATATATAGGAAAAAATGTGGCTGCTCAACGGGGCTCCTCCCACCCCTATTTTTTCCATTTTTATTATTTTTTTGGAAAATAAAAATTTGTATATTCATCACTATATCCCTCTAACATTCTTTTAAAATTTCGTCAGAAACAGAGACTCTTGGGCCCTCCATCCGGACGTCATTTTTTAACGGTCGCAGGATTTTTTAAATCGACCATGTATGGATGAAGGCCGTAGGAGTCTCTGTTTCTGACGAAATTTTAATATAATGTTAGAGTGATATAATGATGAATATACAATTTTTTTCCAAAAAAATAAAAAAAATTGGTGAAAAATGAGGGTGGGAGCAGCCCGTTGGCTCCTCCCAGGGAGCAGCCACATTTTACCCATATATATGTGTGGGTTAAATGGGGCTGCCCACTGGGAGTAGCCAAGTTGGCTACTCCCACCCCTATTTTTCTCTCATTTTTTTATTTGTTTGGAAAATAAAAATTTGTAAATTCATCATTATATCCCTCCAACATTCTATTAAAATTTTGTCAGAAACAGAGACTCCTACGGCCTCCATCCAAACATGGTCGATTTAAAAAATCCTACGACCGTTAAAAAAATGACGTCTGGATGGAGGGTCTAGGAGTCTTTGTTCTGACGAAATTTTAATAGAATGTTAGAGGGATATAGTGATGAATATACAAATTTTTATTTTTCAAAAAAATAAAAAAAATGAGGGAAAATAGGGGTGGGAGTAGCCAAGTTGACTACTCCCAGGGGGCAGCCCCATTTTGCCATATATATATATATATATATATATATATATATATATATATATATATATATATAGGAAATTTATCCAATGCGCACAGGGCCCATTGAGTTTCGTTGCGCACCATTTGTTGGCCATACACGTGTATTACCAATTTAGTGGTTACCTATTTCGAAGGATGTTGTTTTTGGAAGGAGATTAATATGCAAAGCGATGTAACAATAAGTGATATTCCAATTATATCGCGTCCTAAAAAATAGGAAGATCGATTTGGAAAGAAAACATTCGAATCGATTATTTCTTGCTGAAAATCGAGATCCAAATGCTCATGTCAGTAATATATATATAATAGTCAAGTAAATGGTTGTTGCGAGATCAGTAATATCCAAAACAACGGTTAGTAATATACATTCATTGTATTACATGGTGCAGAATTCGGTAATATATATACAATGGACAAGTAAGTGCTTGTTGTGATGTCAGTAAAACCATAGCCAATGGTCAGTAATTTCTATATGTATTACTACTTTGAATAGAAGTCAGTAATTTCGACACAATACTCACGTAAATGGTTGTTGTGAGATCAGTAATATCCAAACAACAGTCAGTAATTTACATAACCAATGGTCAGTAATAGCTACTATGAGATCAGTAATAACAAAGTTATGGTCAGTAAGTCATGGGCATTGCTCAAGTAAGTGCTTGTTGTGATGTCAGTAAAACCATAACCAATTGTCAGTAATAGCTACTATGAGATCAGTAATATCAAAAAAATGATCAGTAATTTACATTTATTACTATCATAGTGTTTGGATCCTTAATCATCCGCGTGGAATCATTTATTTGAATTGTTTCTTTCCAAAACCGTCTTCCAATTTTTAAGGACGTTGTATAATAGGAAATATAGGATTTTTTTAAACTCGTCGTAGCCTATAATTAGAAATATAGTTATGCTTAATACATGTGTAAGGTCTAAAATGAGTGCTCATTGAAACACTAATGAGCCCTGTGCGCAGTGGATAAGCCATATATATATATATATATATATATATATATATATATATATATATATATATATATATATATATATATATATATTGCTTACAACGTAATAATACAAATCGGAGGGAGGACATTACTGCATTAGACAAACTCATAGGTAGCTTATGGTAAGAACATTCTGTAAGAGTTCTGCGAAAACAAATTGTGCTAAGTTGGAGGGACATGAATGTCAAAGCCTCCAACAAACACGCGGAAGTTTCGTCACCAAGTATGCAAGTCCACGTGTTCATCGCCACCAGTGCCCATCACTTGCTGCTTCCAAAAATATCCAACTAACGCCACATTTATCAACAAATCCCTCCTCTTGCAACATTAACCCTTCTAATTATAGATAATTAATTATCTGTATTTATATCATTGTCAAACTCTCTCTTTTTTCCCCTCTTTATTTTTCAAATACCTCTAACAGTACATCACGCATTGTTTGACTCCGTATAGCTAAATTTTATGGATGAATTTGAAATTGTCCGTACTAGATGTATTTTAAAAAATATTTCGAAAAAATATATATTTAAATTGGAACCTTCTGCATATATATGTTTGAATATATTTATTTATATTATGTGTATCGAATCAGCAACGAAGGAAGTGTTGGTCTTCGCAGTCCTCTCTTCTTTTATCGTGAACTTTGAATTCTAACACATTTTCCGTCTTTTAAAAAAACACATTTATTTCTCACTGCATATTATGTTAAAAGTATAATATTTTAAGATTCGAAATATTCACAATATAAATATGTTTTAATAATTCCGTATGGTCGAATTTTTATTATAACTCTTTTTAAAAAAAATCAATGTAAATTGTAATAGTGGATTATAAATAGAGTCAAAAAAATAGAAAATATCGTATTTAGGGATAGTGAAATGAGATTAATTATGAAAGAGAAAAAATAACAAGCGAGGAAGGAGATGAGAGAAAATGAGAAATCTCCATCCGGAACCATAAATATAGGAATAATACCGAAAATACGCATTAGAATATATTAGTAGCTAATTATTTTATAGGATAACTGTGTGATTATGCCAAAAAAACGAAAGGATAGATATAAAAGCCTTCAACCTATACATTGATTCTCAATTACGAGATTTATTTTTCAAATATAATAAAATGGATACCAAGCATCCAACCTTAGGCTCTAATGTCTTATGGAAACATGTACTTGAGACAAAAAATAAGATGAATTTCTCTATGTTACATTTGAAAAATAAGATCCACATTTAAGAACCAACAAATAGTTGGAATTTTTTAAATTTCTCATAATGAAAATAATATTCATGCATACCATAGTGGACCACCCAATCCGAAATTTGGTTATAGTCTTCAAATCAATTATCTTGTTTTTCACGAGGGGATATAGAAATAGCAGACTTTAGAAGTCCTCCATCTCTCCGTCTGCGTACACGTGTACCCGACAGCCGATCTAGAAAATCTCCTCAGGCCTCGCCACGTG
Organism: Ottelia alismoides; assembly: GCA_037367405.1. NCBI lineage: Eukaryota > Viridiplantae > Streptophyta > Magnoliopsida > Alismatales > Hydrocharitaceae > Ottelia > Ottelia alismoides. The sequence continues at coordinate 249,847 of JAZKJV010004241.1, read as the reverse complement.
GATCGCAGATCCTCTGCGTACTGCTCGAAACGCTCGACCAGTAAGGACTCAGAAAAAGTCAGGTTTTTGTGTGAACCGCTCGATCTTCATCGAGCGGTTCGGGTATGGTCCCGATTTACTGAGGATCTACTCGCCGCCACGTGACAAGTTGGAGCCATCTCTTCTCTTCTTCCCTCCCTCTTATAGACCGCCGTGGAAGCAACGGGAAACCATCCCCACACGTTTCCCCTTCCCACAGAGCACGTATAAACCACATCACTCGCAGCTCCCCTTTGGTGCAACGAATCCATGGCGTCTGCCCCTTCTGCCTACCTCCTCTCACCCACCTCCACCTTTTGGAGGCAGCAGAAGGGGACGAAGAACGCCCCGCGCTCAACTGCCCCGGTATGTAAACAGACCCAGAATCCCTGATGTTCCTGCAACTGGTTTACCCATCCTAATCGATTGTCCGGGTCGTTCTTGTCAGGTGGCGCGGCTGTTTGGTCCTGCCATTTTCGAGGCTTCCAAGCTCAAGGTCATGTTTCTGGGTGTTGACCAGGAGAAGCACCCGGAGCACCTGCCTAGAACCTACACGCTTACGCACAGCGACGTGACGGCGAATCTCACTCTCGCCATCTCGCAGACGATCAACGGCGCTCAGGTCTGTCGTCTTCACCCCCTACCAGATCTCCAAGTTTTGTGGGTGGGCAGTAATTTTGAATGGATTGGTCATGCGGTGCAGTTTCAGAGTTGGTATAACAAGTTGTACAGAGACGAGGTGGTGGCGGAGTGGAAGAAGGTGCAGGGGAAGATGTCCCTGCATGTGCACTGCCACATAAGCGGCGGTCACGCCTTGTTGGATCTCATCGCCAAGCTTCGCTACTGGATCTTCTGCAAGGAACTCCCCGTGGTTAGTATACATACATATATGTGTTTTGGTTGGGTCATCATCACGCGAACCTCCAGTTGTTTTGGATGTTTGAGAAAGTTGTTACTCAGGTACTCAAAGCATTCGTTCATGGCGACATGGATCTGTTCTCGACGTACCCGGAGCTGGAAGAGGCATTGGTATGGATCTACTTCCACTCGAACCTCCCGGAGTACAACAAGGTGGAGTGCTGGGGACCCCTGGGCGAAGCGGCCTCAGGCGACCCTCATCCGCAGCTGCACTCCTACTGCCCTGTGGCAAGGCCGCGGGCGTGCGACAGAGGGTGCTCCTGCTGCTTCCCTCACAACAGCTCCATCCCGTGGGCTCACGACTTCGATCTGCGCCATGGCCTTCACCAACACCATGCCCATGATCGTCCCCAGATATGAGGCGGCGGCGGTGGTGGTGGATCTCAACTTGTGAATAGGGCGTTGAGTGGACCAGGGGTAATGGTGGTAATAGATCTGAGCGGGACAGGACACTGGTGTATTATTATTGTTTATTGGCCGTGGGGTTGGGTTAGGTTAGTGGTTAGGTTAGTGCTGTTGGTTCTTTGATTCGTCGAAGATGATGATCGATTGTGATATACATATAATTTAGTATCTTTAATAAAACGATTGCCTTTTTTCTTCCCGTACGATCCCATGATTTTATAAGGGAAGATACCTATCATGTCAGAGTGCGGATTCTCTGTCATGTGGCGTGTTTACATCTGTGCTTTATCTTTTGTTGTCTCTCTTTATTTATCTTCTCTTTTAAAAGGGAGATCGTTTTTTTTTTTTGATAAGTAAATAACTTTTGTATTGATAATTGAGTGGTTTACAAATGTAAAAGTTGAAGCACCCAAAAACCCCGAAAGGGAGACCAAAATGTATACAATATAAGAAAATAAAACAGAACAAGGCAAAGCTTCGTCCGATCAAAGCAGCAAGTTGGTCATCTTCACCACCTTGCTACAGATTTCCATGATATCATCCGCACCAAGGGCCTCCTGCACCGTTGACGAAGACCACAAATGATTTCTTGTCGACCATATATGCCAAATCACCACAGCAAGAGCACAGGATAGGCGTTGACGGATGGATTGGTTAGGCAAGCCATCAATCCAGGGAATAAGCTCAACAAGTTGAAGGGAAGGGGACGAAGGAAGATGAAGAGCAGCACAAGAGTTCACCCATATGGCAGAGGTAACCGAGCAGGCAAAAAAGAGATGGGCGTGGGATTCCAATTCTCCCCTGCAGAGGTAGCAAGAGGCATGTTCGCAAGCCCGGAACCGAGCAAGTCTGTCGGTAGTAGGAAGACGGTCCAGAACAGCCCTGTAGAGGGTGATGGAGCATTTCGGGGGGGTGAGTTTTGACCAAACAATGGCGAACCAGCTCGGGGTCGGAATAGCAGGGCAAAGGAAATCCACTGCACTGGAGAAGCTGAATCCTGTCGAAGAAGGAGACCACCTGTAATTAGGAGAATCATCCACAATTGCCGGCCTGATAACATCGCGAAAGCGAAGCATGGCTTTCCAAGAAGGACTATGAGAGGGAGAAATAGTTGCATCCCAAAAGGAGGAACAGCCGAGGTGCTTTTGTCTCATGAAAATGGCCCACAAGGAGGATTCTGCAGTGAGAAGCCGCCAAGTCCACGAGGCCAGCATGGCATTACAAATGGTGGAAAGAGAGCGGAGACCAAGACCACCCTGAATCTTGGGGCGGCAAATGGTCAGCCAGGAAATATCATGTCTACTGCGGCCCCAGAGGAAGTTAGCGCATAACATTTCAATCTTTTGCACAGATCGGTTTTGGAGGATAGTGCCGTTGGCCCAGTAGAGAAGGGTACCCGAGGTCACAGACTTGAGAAGCTGTAGGCGTCCAGCCATAGAGAGGCAAGTAGACTTCCAACCCGAAAGTTGGGCCGATATCTTATCCACCAACACAGCACCATTACCTCTGCGCGCATAAGAGGGATGAATTGGGATCCCCAGGTACATTGTTGGCAGGCGTTGGGAAAGCATGCCCAACGTGAGATTAGCACCAAAGCCACCCTGGAACCATTTAGATGTAAAGAGCTTGCACTTTCGTGCATTCAATTTGAGACCCGAGATCTTGTAGAAGTCATCCATAATATTCCGAACACCAGCAAGGGAACGGGCAGAACCTTTGCAGAAGAACAGTAGATCGTCTGCATAGATGAGGTGCGTGGGGGCCTTGCTTCTGCCCCTTCCCAGAGGCGCAAGCAGCCCCAAAGAAGAAGCACGATCAGCCAGACCTGTAAGGGAGATCGTTTTTCCTTCTTCTACCTGTGTTCAAAGATAATGACGTGTTGCATTCTGCGGTCATTTTACTCCCTGACAGCAACCGGTGGCGTGTTTAGCTTTACTTGTAAACTCCCCTCTCCCGAACTTCTTGTAGGCTTCTGCGCCGCCGCTCGATCAAGCGGTTCGTACGATTTTGTATTTTTTAGGTCCGTAGAATGCAAAATCGTGTGGATCGCTGGATCACGACACATCACCACAGCATAGGATCTCTCTGTTTCTCGGAAGGTTGCATATTCTAAACACGTTTTTATAGTGGGCCAAATTATAATGGCATAATAGTTGAGATTTGGCTCAACTTATTTAGAATCCGATCATTTTGTAAATGGAGACCTCCGCGATGCTATGTGGTTGAAGCTTGAGAATTTGTACGTGACGAAGATTAATCTCAAGCAATATGCCAATCGCCTACATCTCAAACAGTGCATCTCGTAATTCATATGGATAAAGGTAAGCATCATTATATTCCTTACCTCCTTCACTGGATGATATAAAATAGTTCTTACTATCTAAGGAGCTGGCTAATAGTGAACTGGTGCGTCGATCCCTAAGTGATAAGAAAATCAATATGCTTCCTTTGAGACACTACAAGAAAGAGTAGAACAGGTGACGGTCAACATTCGTCGCCAATGATAAAATGACCGTCCCCTCTGATCATTGAGGACGGTCATGAGACCGTCTCCAAAGGCGGCGTCCCATTTGGTATACGCGACGATAGTCTGGACCGTCCCCTATACTCATACATAGGGGACGGTCGAGACCGTCCCTAAAAGTTTAGTATAAGGGACGGGCATGACCGTCCCTTAAAGCCACTTATTGGGGACGGTCAGGACCGTCCCTTAAATTCATTCAGGGGGGACCGTCACGACCGTCCCAAACGGGAGGAAGTGGAGACGGTCATAACCGTCTCTAAGAACTAAGGGGACGGCCGCAATGACCGTCCCCTCTGGTCATCTGCTAACAAAAAAAAATTCCATTGCCCCCTATTTGATCTTCATTTTATCCTGTATGTCACTATAATATAGTACCTGTTATAATAATTTTTTCTTCATAATAAATATTACGATCACCACAAAAAAAGATGCATTCCACATTCATAAAGTCGTCGTCCTACAATATAAGCATTCAAACAAAATAACCTACTTTGCAAAGTAATTGTCCAAAATAGTTATACAATATACTACACTATCCTACCAAGTAACCCAATTATTCTAGTCGTCGTCGTCCTAGTCGTCGTCCTCATCGTCGTCGTCGTCCTCATCGTCATCAGCATCATCATCTTCTTCGCCATCATCGTCGTCGCCTAACCTCGCAGCGGTATTATCATCTTCTATTGGGTGGCTAGTCGACGCTGCACCTTGATGTGCCTGCATGAATGCATTGAAAATCGCCATTTGTTGGCGCAAATCCTGAATCTCCATATTCATGCTAGACACTTGACTCTCTAATTCCCTCTCCCTTTGTGTCTTCTGAGAGGTCGAGCCGGTCCCAACTCCATACCAATTCCGTATGGTGGCACCACGACCACCACAACGGACGCGTCCCTGATGCTCTGGACCGGTCGCCTGGAGGAAGGTTGCATCAGGAGTAAGAGGCGGATGACTCATTCCAGTGTTGTCTACAGAGCCAGTGGTTGTGAGCCTGACCATCTCCTCATACAAATTTATTTAAGTAAGTTTAAATTCATTTAATTTGTAAAAAAGATGCAAAAATATTATGAGTAGTTTACATGAATTGGATCATAGGCAGGATCCACCCAATGAACTTCCCCATCCACATCGTGGCTCTTAGACTTCTCGAAGACTTCCATTCGGCTGGGCACTCGCTGGTTCTCCACTGCCTAATGTGAAAAGATTACTAAACTTACGATACCATTTTAATACATAATGGTTAGAATTTAAACATTAATCATAAAGTAGATTACTTATGAAGTCATCCTTCAGTTGATTTGTGTTTCTTCTCCCCATTCTATGGGTAGACTTGAAACATTTCCTCTGATTTTCAGCATTTCTCCTTGAGATGTCCTATACAAAGATAATGATTTTAATAAAAGAATTCCAAATGATATATGTATAAAATGCACATATATATGTCACATACCGCATGTTCTTCTCCCATCCAAATATAAACCATCGCCCTCCATTGTTCAACGGGTACATTCGGAGGACAATTTGCCAAAATGGTTTCCAATGAAAGCTCCGGGTCGAAGTACTTTAAAATATAAAGAAAATTACTTATATACTTAAATGATGAAAAACAAATTTATACTTAAATATAAAGAGAAGTACTCACTCGGGCCTTCAGATGACCTCGATGTTTACGTAACAACTCCGCACCATGTCCTAAGATCAGAGCATCAGTGGCCGGGTCACGATCCCAGGAAAAACTAGACTGCAAAGAAATCAAAGCAAACAGAAATAAGTTTATATATATACTGAAGAAAAACTTTGATTTGTTATTATTATAAATACCTCCAAATCATGAAGAATGGCATCTTTTATTGACTGCTCCACTAATCGCCAGTCTGTAATGTGGAGGGGGACCCTGGCTCTGCACACTTGTCCCAAGTAACTTTGAAAAACAGCAGAGTTCTCCCCTACTACATCGCCTCTAACTATCCGCACCCTGAGTGTCTCACCAGGACGAAGTCGGTCTAACACTCGGCACTGTGATGGACCTCTACATCTACCTGAGCTACTTGATCCGTCAGGATCGGAGGTCTCACTCCCTCGCTGTGGTGCCGGCGGTGCATCCCAAATTCGTCTCTGACGTGGAGGCATATCTGCATATAATGAAACATTTAAATTAGATATAACAACAATGATATAATTCACATATTATATCAAAAAATTGAAAAATAAATGATTGTAAACTTACACTTTAAAAATCCGCATCTACAATATCAGTTGGATGTTCTTGTATTTCAGCTTGATATGCCTCGTTTATATTTAGTAACTCATCATCATCGTTTAGAATGAACGCAGGTCAAAGGGGTTTTTTTCGATCTGACCAATGGGGACGGCCGTTTGAACCGTCCCCATTGGAGACGATCGACGAAGATTCACTAAAAACCGTTCTCTTTGGACAGCATAGGAGACGGTCTTCGGTGACCGTCCTCTTTGGTCATGGCAGAGGGGACGGTCATTAATGACCGTCCCCTATGGTCGACCACTTTGGTCCAAGGGCTGGAGGTGACGCCAACAGAAGCGTATTGGGGACGGTCAGAACCGTCCTCAAAGGCCTTCCAGAGGGGTGGAAATGGTCCAGTGGCCTGGTCATGGCAGAGGGGACGGTCATTGATGACCGTCCCCTCGGGTTGACCACTTTGATCCAAGGGCCGGAGGCGACGCCAACAGAAGCGTATTGGGGACGGTCAGAACCATCCCCAAAGGCCCTCTAGAAGGGTGGAAATGGTCCAGTGGCCTGGTCATGGAAGAGGGGACGGTCGTTGACCGTCCCCTCTGGTCGACCACTTTGGTCCAAGGACCGGAGGCGGCGCCAACAGAAGCGTATTGGGGACGGTTAGAACCGTCCCCAAAGGCCCTCCACAGGGGTGGAAATGGTCCAGTGGCCTGGTCATGGCAGAGGGGACGGTCGTTAATGACCGTCCCCTCTGGTCGACCACTTTGGTCCAAGGGCCGGAGGCGACGCCAACAGAAGCGTATTGGGGACGGTCAGAACTGTCCCCAAAGACCCTCCAGAGGGGTGAAAATGGTCCAGTAGCCTGGTCATGGCAGAGGGGACGGTCATTCCCAAAGACCCTCCAGAGGGGTGGAAAAGGTCCAGTGGCCTGGTCATGGCAGAGGGGACGGTCATTAATGACCGTCCCTATTAAGTTATTACAAAAGGGGACGATGATCCACATACCGTCTCCCGTATGTGGTTATTGGGTACGCTTTTCTGATGACCGTCCTTAAAAAGTGACATTAGGGACGATCATTCTCAAACCATCGCTAGTTGTCGTCCCTAAAAAGTGCAATTCATGTAGTGAGAGGTGGATTTACGTAGCGAAATAAATCTAAGATGTCGCACGATGGAAAAAAAGAAGAGAAAAAAGATAATTTCCACCTATGTTGCCAAAAATGAGCATATGAATGATGAGTGTCCAAAGAAGGTTATGCAATGGTCAATTATGTGGAAATAGAATGAAGAGATGTGGGGTATATTTAATGGCCCGCATAGATCAAAGGATGGCTCTTTAGTTTTTGTTGCTCATACGATTTCATACCAAATCGACATTGATTCTCTTCGTACATATCAATTAATGGAAGAGTTGTTATGGAAATTGACTCACAATCAAGGGCTGTAGGATTGGGGAGTATTAAATTGAAGATGTATAATGAGATGAAAGTCATCTTAACAGATGCTCATCATATTACAGATATGACGAATAATGTGAGTACTTTAGTAGAGGAAGTGTTCGAATGTGATATAAAAGGTGAATCTTGACAATTACCAAAGATGGTCACGTTATTATGTTTAGTAGAAATTTAGGAAACATGTATGTGTAGGGAGACACTATTAAGGTTTAGTCATTTCCACACTTTCATAGAGGACGCTATAGTATGACACCTCACTTTAGAACATTTAAGTGAAACATGCATGAACGATATCGCTAAAAGAGGAATTGGCGGTTACAAATGGACAAGTTAGACTTATGTGAACATTGAATTCTCGAGAAACAGACACGAAAGACTTTTATTGTTGTTGAATATAGGACTAAGAACACTTTATATTGTGCTCACCCTATTGAGGTCATCTCAAGTTCCCTCTAGAGGTGGTGTAGGATACATGTTGACTTAAAAATGTTTGGATTTATGCCCTTAAATATACGAATGAAATATTCACATAACTTAAGTAGTGGATTACATTGTTAGAGAAGTAGGCTAGAAAGACAATCAAGAGGTTACAAAAAGATAATGACTTAAAATTTTGTTCTACAAAATTCAATGACTTTTACAAGGATGAATGTATTTCTAGACGTCGAACAGTCAGACACACTCAACATTAAAATGAAGTTGCAAAACACATAAATAGGACACTATTAAAGAAAGAGCTCAATGTATGCTTTTGAATGCATGTTTGACGAATGATTTTTGGGATGAAGCAGTTACTTTAGCAACACACATGATAAAATGATCATCTTCATCGATTTTGGACAACATGACACCAAAACATGCATAGTCAAGACATCCCCATATATTTAGATTTAGAGATTTTTGTTGTACTACATATACACATGTTATAAGGGAAAACTTGAACCTAAATCTGTTAAATGTATGTTTCTTGGGTATGCCTCTTAAGTAAGACTTTGGTGTTGTGATCCTAAATCGCCTTAAATTAATCAACGAGAAGAAAATGGCATATTTAATGAGTCTAATCCTTTTATATCTTGAGAAAAGTTATGTTTTGTTCTTTTGATGCAATGTAAATGTGACTACCGACAAGTACATGGAGTTTGAGGTTAACCCACTCCAAACACATCATGGTTATTTATTATATTCAAAATGGTGATGACAATGATTGCATAGCATGTTAAGTAGGATGGAGAGTGATTAAGACACTTTTCAGATATGTATATTCAACATTCATATATGCACTATCTATTACAGAAGAAATCGACTATGCAAGAGAGTCAAGAAGATTTTTCAAAGTTGCATCGTCACATTACTTCATATATTTGTTTGTTGTTATGAACAAGGCAATATAGTCTTTCCATAAAAATCGGAAATAAGTTTTTGTTCCCCCGTCACAAATGATATTATTTTCAAATGGGCCTATAAAAAGAAAAGGGAATCTATGAGCTATCGATGTGAGATATAAGATAAGACTAGTTATCGAAAGTATTATAACGAATAACTTGGATTTGTAGCAGCTGGATGTGAAAATAAGCTTCTTACATGGAGAAATCGAATAGCATTTATACATGTGCAAATGATGAAGGTTTTGAAGTACGGAAAAAAGGAGATCATGGGTGTATGTTGAAGAAAACTCTTTATAGGCCGAAGCAATCCCCCAAACAATGGTATAAGTTCTGCAATTTATTCATTATTGCAGAAGGCTTTTCAGGTGTAGCTATGATGTCTATATCTATTAGACATCTTGATGATGACTCTTTTATTTGTACGTTTATGATGCATTAATAACATCTAGAATCAAATCTAAAGAGAATAGGTTGAAGGCTTTAGTTCAGAATTTGAGATGAAAGATCCCGGTGTAACTAAGAAGATACTTGACATACAAATACATAGAGATATCAAGGTTGGGGAGATATATGAGTCAAAAAAACTACTTACGAAAAAATTTGAAGTGTTTTCGTATGACTAATGCCAAATCTGAGAAGATTCCACCATGCTCCAAATTTAATTTGTCAAAAGCACTACAAACTTAACGATCTTTTGGGATGCTTAGTGGAGACGGTCACAGAGCAACCGTCCCCTATAGAATCAGAGGGGACGGTCAAACCACAACCGTCCCGTCCAGTCAGTATAAGAGACGGACGCTGCTGACCGTCTCGGATAATGGACTCGTTGGAGACGGTTACATAGTCGTCCCTTACGAGTAGAGCTCATGTTTGTTTCCTCTGTACCCGCGCACTTTAAGGGATGGTTATAATCGTCCCCTATACTCCACTGTTGACGTCGCGTATATCTAATCTTAAGGGACGGTTGCAACCGTCCCATGTAGGTAGGTATAAGGGACGGTCGCAAAACCGTCGCCGGTGTCTCTGTAATGGCGGGACATATAGAAATATCTATCACCAAAGGGGACGGCTCACTTATAACCGTCCCCGATCATTATTATAGGGGACGGTCATATGACCGTCCCTGATTGTCTTATATCCTCTTGGCCTGAATTCTTTCCTCATTCCTCTCCGCCTTCGACCTCCCCTTCAAGCCCGCCGTCGCCCGACCTCCCCCTTCAAGCCTTCGACCTCCCCTTCAAGCCCGCCACTGTCCCAACCTCCTTCTCCTCCCCTAGCGTCGCAGCTCGACCTCCCCGTTGAAGTCTCCATCGCCGCTGCCCCGGTTTCCTCCTTCCCTAGCCCGCCGCCCCAATCTCCTCCTCCCCTAGCGCTGTCGCCCGACCTCCTCTCCTCTTCTTCGGTTGTGAGTTTCTTCAACTATTTTACTGTTATTAAATTATTACTTGAAATATGTTTGCTTTGATGATTGTTTAGATTTTTAAACTAATACCTTAGTGTCTAGGAATAATAAAATAAATGTAATATATTTGTCTATAGGCCTAATGCTTACTCTTTAGGACTAATAACTTAGTCTTTAAGACTAATAATGTAATACATTAATTTTCCATGTGTATGCTTGTCTTTAACTATGGTCTCTGGGATATACATTAAGTTAGTATATGATGTATACACTAACTTAGTATACATTAATATTTGAATTATACATTAACTTAGTCTTTGGATAGTGCACCAGATCAAATAGGATGTTAATATTAAAACTTTCACAGTATAGGAAAGATGGTATACAAGAGATTCGTAATAGATATTAATATTGTTATTATTTTTGGATCTTTACCTTTAGGAAATGGACAAAAGTTGGATCAAGAAACGGTTCGATGATTATCGTACATATAACAAAGGTGTTATCGGGTTCTTAGATTGGGCATTTCGGTGTGAGCTACTCTATCATATTGTAGGAGGTGAAGGAGATAGGATCCATTGTCCTTGCATAAGATGCAAGAACACTCTGACTCAAAATCGAACCGTAGTTTACGAGCATCTGATATTAAATTGTTTTTGACTTCATTATACGAATTGGATGTATCATGGTGAAGGAGTCATATTACAAGAAGTCAATAATGTCCCAGTTGATAATGAAAGAGATATGTATGAAACAGATGATCGTAGTAGTATGTTTGAGATGTTAGACAATATTCGAGGGTATAATGCTGATGAAAGGATGGAATTGCTTTCGGATACTTTACATGAAAAGATACAAGATGCAGAAAAGCCTATATGCTCGGGAATCAAAATGTCTCGTTTACGTTTTCTTTTGGAGTTGTTTAAGATAAAAGTGAAGAATCGATGTACAACGATTACGATGACAGATGTCTTGCAGTTAATTGGGATATTATTAAATAATCCTTAAGGTTTTCCAAAGGATTGGAAGGATGCTAAGTCAAGATTCCGCTCACTTGTACTAAATTACGAGAAAATTGATGCATTTCCAAACGACTGCATTTTATATTGGAAAGAATATTCAAATTTAGATACATGTCCTGACTGCAAAACTAGCAGATATAAGACTATGGGTCATGATTCGAAGAGGAAAAAATCAGAGAAGATTTTACGGTTCTTTCCTTTGATTCCCCGATTACAGAGATTATATTCATATGAAAGAACAGCTAGAATGATGGTATGGCACAGTAATATTAAAAAATATAACTGGTGTTATGCGGCATCCATCAGATACTGAGGAGTGGACAAAATTCGATGAAAGATATTCATCGTTCTCTGAAGAAGAAATGTACGATTAGGTCTCGCTTCCGACAGTTTTAATCCAGTCGAAAATATAAGTATGAGTTACTCTATTTGGCTTGTGATACTTGTTATATATAATCTGTCACCATGGATGTCGTGGCATCTTCTTTTATGATGATATCGTTATTGATACCTGGTCCAAAAGGCCAGGTAATGTGATAGACACTTATATGCAACTATTGATTGACGAACTAAAAATTCTGTGGAATTCGGGAGTGAAAACGTATGACGTGGTAAGGAAAGAGTTCTTTACAATGCGTGCTTCTTTATTATGGACAATTAATGGCTTTCCAGTGTATGCTAATTTATTGGGTTGGAGTACAAAAGGTAAACTCGCATATCTGGTTTGTATGGATAAAATACAATCGACATGGCTAACTGCGAGTATGAAACATTGTTATTTGGGTCATCGTCATTTTTTACCTGTAAATCATAGATGGCTGAGAAGTGAAAATAATTACAAGTTTGACGGACAGTCGTTTGGATGCTGGATAAGTTTGAATCGACGATCTGATAGCGCGATGTGGACGGAACAAAAAAATTTGGGCAATTACTCTTTAGGTCGATTATTTAAGAGGAAGGTATTCGGCGGATAGCGGAAACAAAGTATATTCTTTCAAGAACTACCCTACTGGCATACTTTACAGATCTGTCATAACTTGAACGTGATGATATAGAGAAGAATGTTATGGAAAATATTCTTGGAATTTTAAATCTTTCTACTACTGTAAAAGACAGCTTGCGAGCTAGACGTGATCTGATACAGTTGGGTATACGGCTCGAATTACATCCGATAGAGTCAGATAATTCTAGAGTAACAATTCCTGAAGCGATTTATACATTATCCAGTGATGAAAAAGATAAGATACTCAGTTTTATTAAATCAATTAGAGTATCGGATGGATTGTCCTCTCAAATAAGCAGATGTATAAATCTGGTGGAAAGAAAAATATCATCATTAAAAAGGCATGATTGTCATGTATTGATACAAGTTCATTTCATGATGGTCATCAGAGGAGTTGTACATCCTGATGTTATGCAACCACTAATTGAACTCAACCAATCTTTTAAAGTCTTGTGTTCGAAGACTTTAGATCCTGAAGTGTTGTTCCAACTAGAGACAGATATTGTTATCACTTTATGTAGATGGAGTAACTCTTTCCATCTACATTTTTTGATATAATGATACATATAATTATTCATCTTGCTAGCGAAACTCGAATATGTAGTCCTGTACAGTATCGATGGATGTATCCAATTAAAAGATATCTAAAGAAATTAAAAATTTTGGTGTTTAATAAAGCTGCACCTGAAGGTTGCATTGTCGAGGGGTATTTATGTGAATAATGCATTACATTTTGTGACATGTATATAGATGATGGTAAGAGCACAGATTCAATCGGTTCGAACAAAATAATGATGGCGAATTGTGGGCAGAAGATCTGAACAAATTTTAGATATTTCAACAAAATGGACGAGCTATTCTAAAGAGTATCCGTCGAAGTATTTCAGACGATGAAAGAGACCTTATTCATTACTATATCTTGATGCAATTAAATGAGGTTGATTCTTTCTTTGAAGAGTTTCAGTCAAAGTAATAAGAAATCAGACTTTCTTAAATGGTTCAGGGATAGTATTGAACTATTTAAAGTTATCAAAGATGAACGGTGGAGCATGAATCTTGATATTATCCGTAGAGGAGTCCATACTCAATAGTAGTGTCATATTTTGGCTATATCGTTAATGGATTCAGATTTCGGAAAAAGTCAATTGATGAAAATAAAGCAACACATCTTTCAGGAGTAATAGTGAAGCCCGATCTCTCATCTGAAATTGATGGATAATATGACGAAATTATTGATATACTAGAAATCAGTTTTACACATGATACAAGGTGTATTCTATTTCATTGCATTTGGTTTGATGTAGATCGTGTTGTAGCAGGTTACAAGAAAGATAAAAATGGAGTTCTCACTTTAAAACAAACAGGTCGGTTACAAACAAATGAGCCGTATGCGCTTGCCAGTCAGGTAGAACATGTCTTCTATGTACCAGATAACTCTGTTAGTGGATGGATTATACCTGTTAGGACAACACCAAGAGACTTCTTCGATGCTAACAAAGAGAAAGACGCATTGGATAATGATGTTGCATACCAGAATAATTCAAATGATTTTTTTCATGAAGTAATAGACAACGACATTGCTACTAGCAATGTGAGGTAATGTTATTTTTTATTTTATATTCAAATAATTTATATCTTCTAATCGATCTAAATGTATTTTTTAAATTATATACATTTGAAATGCAGATATGGCTCCTAGACCCAGGCGTATTTGGGAAGTTCCTGAACCTGCTCAGCAGCCACAGGGAGGATCTTCTGATGCCGGCAGTGGTGGATCTCAGAGACGACAGGGACCGTCTCAATGTAGATTTCTGGATCGTCTTGCACCCGGGCAGACGTTACATGTTCGCATCGTTGGTGGAGATGCAGTGGGGGAGAACTCTACGGAGTTTCGGAGCTACCTTGGCCAGGTTGCTCGTGCACATATCTCCATCATGACGCATGGCTTTCGACAGCTTCGTTATGCTGTCAAGGTTGTCATACTATCTGATTTGGAGGTATTCTACAATCGAATTTATATTTACGTTATTTTATTATACTAAACTTTTTTATTGTTCTTGTACAAGGTTGTTTTTACATGGGAATGAAATACCCATGTCGATTCCCAGATTCTATCTCATGCGGCAAAGATGTTGCGTCGATATAAGGGACGCATAAAGGCGAAGGTAACAAGATCTTTATATATACCTAAAGGAAGATTTGAACACTCACGACATTTATTTTCCCGTTATTAGTATTACAAACCCCAGATTCCATGTGAGTAGCTTGTGTAGAACGTCCCATTAGGTGTTACACCATATCAGTGGAGGGAGCTGATCAATTTTTGGTCCAATGAGGAGTTCGCGGTATATAAAATTTTTTCTAATTATTGTTTTATGTTTGTACTAACTTTATTTAATTATAGGCGATATCTACAAAAAATACTTCGAACCGCTCCAAAGGTTTTAGGTCTATCCACAAGATGGGGAGAAAGAACACAAACCAATTGAATGATGATTTTGTAAGTATTCAAAAAATTTTATATGTGACTGATTTTGGAAGCAAAATTTAAAAATGTCTTCTTTTATTTTTTTTAGTTGAGGGATAACGATAGAAAAATGACCCGAATAGAGGTTTTTGCCGGGTTAAAGAGCAGAGATGTAGGAGGAGAAGTGCAGTGGGTTGATAACGCCTACACACCAATTCATGTAAGCAATATATATTATTAATTTTTAGAATACATTATATTAAATTTTTAAAATAATATATGTATCTAATGCATGGAGGAAGAAACGGTTAGGCTCTCCACCACCACCTCACTAGATAGCACGGGGACGATCACTCTCCCTTTATCCGCCGATGAAGCCTTCCTCCAAGCCACAGGTCTAGAACACAGTGGACGCATACGTTGCGGAGGACGAGGAGAAACGATCCGTACATGGTATGGAATGGGAGATGCAAGTGGGCCTCGGCCCTCCTCGCAAGGGAGCCAGAGGGGGAGAGAGAGATGGAGAGGGAGTTGCGCGACGTCAAGATAAAGATGTTCGCATAGGATGAAGAGATGGCTAAGATGCGTATGGACATGACGAATGTATTAGCCGTCTTCAAAGCCAGGTTGAGCCACCAGTGGAACCTTTACAACTCGACGATGATGAGGAAAGTGATGAAGAGAGCGAGAAAAGTGACAAATCAGAATAGATTACGATGGATGTAGAATATGTATGTAAT
The DNA here is from genome assembly GCA_037367405.1 of Ottelia alismoides. Taxonomy (NCBI): domain Eukaryota; kingdom Viridiplantae; phylum Streptophyta; class Magnoliopsida; order Alismatales; family Hydrocharitaceae; genus Ottelia; species Ottelia alismoides. Next base: position 234,297 of record JAZKJV010004241.1, on the reverse strand, counting down.
ATATTTTAGTTCTATCTTGAACATTAGTTGTTGTAATTTAAGATTAGTGGCTACGATGATGTAGAACTGAAAAACTGTTTTTTTTAGTATTAAGTAAGAAATTTGGTTTCTTTTAAGTGTCTTGTATTGTCTATGTATTTTTGCAGCAGGTTCAGGACAAAAATACCAATAAATTCATTTTTTTTTGCTTTCAGAGGGTATTGGGGATGGTTGTAACTGTCGCCTTTTGTACTCCAGAAACATCCCCTCTGTATCAAAATAGATTACGGTCTTTATATTTAGATTTCAGGGATTAAAGGGGATGATCTAGACCATCTCCGAAAGTCTTCTGTTGGCATCGCGATAAGTCCTTTGAAAGTAGGGGACGGTCGTAACCGTCCCCGTTGATAATCTAAGGGGATGGTTATAACTGTCGCTTCCGCTTGATAGGGCCTCACTGTCTTCAGTTTGTACCCATGGGACCTAAAAGGGACGGTTTAAACCATCCCCTAAACGCTTTTGTGGGCGTCGCAAAAGGTCAATTGAGCGTAGGGGACGGTTGTGATTGTCCCCTTCGATAATCGAAGGGGACGGTTGCGACCGTCACGTCCGTTTGATAGCGTCTCGCTGTCTCCGATTTCGACCCATGGGACCTAAAGGGGACTGTTTAGACCGTCCCAAAAAGGTTTCGTGTGGCCGTCCCGAAAGGTTCTTTGAGCATGGGGGACGGTTGTAACCGTCCCCGTTGAGCTTATAAAGGGGACGGTTACGACAGTCGCCTATTATTCATTGTAGAAGGGACAGTCGTACCCGTCCCTATTATTCAACGTAGAAGGGATGGTTGTAACTGTCCCCAATGGTTGGATAAATGGGATGTTCGTAATAAGCGTCCCTTCTGGTCAAATGAGATGGTGGTAAAAGGAACGGTTCCATGACCGTCCCATCTGAGTAGAAGGGACGGTTTTCATAGCAAAGAGGACAATCCTTGACTGTCCCCTCTGGGTCCTCTGCTTGTAGTGAAGAGTTTTTGCCACAAATAGATAATGAGCATAAATATATGTATCCCAAATTGCTAGCATAAGAGTTGTTATGAGTATGTCTATGTTATGATATGCACTTGCTGATGAATCTCGTATTCATCATGCTAAAAACTCACTATTAAAACCCATGTCTTAAATAAACCAATAAAATCACCATTAATACTCTATTTTTATCATGTACCATATTATCATTAATTTATTGTATTTAATTTCCCTTATTTTTCTGTATTTATTTTATCACTCAAAAATCGCTAAAGATTAGGTAGATAACTTGTCTATAAATCAGCGACCCTTAAAAAGATAAAAAATACAAAAAATCTCAAAACCACAAACTTGGTGTTTTTATCCCCTTAAAAATACACCCCAAAAATAGCTTTTGTACAAATGACCTCTTTTGGCTTTTTGACCAACATGAAAGTTGTAGATCTCATCGAGACGAGCAACTTTCATGTTTTGACTTTTTTTAGATTCAGCCTCTAACTATTTCTTTTCTAATTTTCTTTGTAATTTATTTTGAATTTTCTGATTGGGCCACGTGGCGCCCTCTGGAGCGCCCACGTGGCCCGTCTCCCCTCTCGCCACCCAGCGCACACCCTGGCCGTTGGATCTTCTTCTTCCCACCTGCATCTGAGCCCTTCATCACGCATCATCCCTCAGCCGCCCGATCAGATCTCCACCGTTACTCCGCGCCCCATCCACAGTCGTCCGATCATCTCACCATCTAACGCCTTCCCTTGCACCACGTCTTCCCCCATCTCAGCCCTCCGATCCCATTCTTATCCCACAGCCTACCACCTGCCACATCGCCTCTCTATCCATCACCGTTAGATCGCCCCCTCATTCAATCCCAACCACTCGCCCCCGCCTACTTCCTAGCCACACGATCAGATCGTATGATCTGATCTCCACCTTCCGTCAGAGCAATCATCCTAACCGTTGGATCGCTAGATCCAACGGTTGACCAGTCGTCTCCTACCTCCAGACGCCCCCTTCTCCAGTCGTTACTTCATGTGAAACCACCGCCCCCTTCCTATTTTGGAAGGTGACTCATGCCACCCCTCCTTCTCATAACGCCACCAACGCCTTCCCCGATCTGCCGCCCCCCCCTCGGCAACCACCATAAATCCCCGCCATCACTTCCACTCCATTAAATCCCCGCTCGAAATTCCCCTCCGACCCACGTAACCTCCATTATTCCTCCACCTATAAAACCTAACCCAGCACCTCCGGTCACGTGGTCCACCATTTTTGGCTTAAACCCTAGCTTCCTCTGCCCCTCCGGTGACAGCGGAGGGGCGGAACGTCGAGGCAATCATGGCTTTTTGCTGGTGTCGACCCACAGTGTGCTCTGCCGTGTTCCGGTGATCTTCGATCACCAATCGAGCTCCGAGGAGGCAGCTGGCCTCGCGGGCGACGACCGGAGGCTCCCATGGAGCCTCAGCCCAAGCTGCTCCGTCCGCCATCAAAACCTTGCTCCGGCAAGGTGCCTTACCCCTCTACGTCTCCTAATTATCACATCACCTCCCCCATCGTTCACCCCCATCCGACAAGTCCTCCACCTTCGCAATGTCATCAGCATCTTCGCCCCATCTCCTCCTTCCTCCAGAACCCCCTCGCACTTCGACCCAACTTCTCCGCCTTCACGGCAGAGGACTCCACTGAGCCACCGCCTTCTCCACCTCCGACGGCTCCCCATCTCACTTCACGCACTTCACAAAGCACGAGTATACGCTTCGGCTATAACTGACCAATGCAGATATCTTCAATAGCCGGACTTCCTGTAGGAGCACCTTCAAGATCTACTCCTCCGACGACCGTGCCTCGCCGAGCAGCTTCAGACAACATCGGAGCACCGCCTCGGCTCCAGGACCTTCGCCTCGCCTCCAGTGAGCTTCCTCGACCATTATACGACCTCGAGAGGCGAGGCGGAGCCAGCTGCAGGTCGTCGGATCCCCGCCTCCTCCGGTGACCTGTGGAGGAGCACGAGGAGCAGGCATCGTCCGATCATCAGGATCGGATGGTCACGATGAAGACACGTGGTGGACCCGAGCCTCTTCGCCGACCTACAGGCTCGGGTCCTCCGATCCTCTAGCCAAACCTCCTGAAGATGCCACGTGTCCCGAACCTGCGGTTGGACCCGAGCCTAGCCCTCGCGTGCGTAGCACGTGAGGTGCTGGGAATTTTGCATGAACGTCCCTGCAACTTTAAGGAATTACATTTTGGTCCCCAGGCACGTGCCTCTCGGGCGTGCCTGGGTTATTTACAGGGACGCCCTCCAGGTTTTCAGAAATTACAAAAAGGCCCCTGCGCACATTGGGAAAATTGCATAGGGCCCCAGGCGGTTTTCTTTATTTGCATTTAGGTCCCTCTAGGGACCTAAATGCAATATTTATCCCTTTATTTTATTGTATTTTTATTACAATTATGCCCTTGCACTATTTTTAGCATAACTTGAGCATCGTAGGTCCAAATTGCATGATTTTAGTGTCGTTTTGATCCTTGCTTTGTCCCTTACATTTTAGCATACTTATTTGTCTCATTTGACACTCTTTTAATTAAAGTGAATTTTTATGTGTTAATTGAGACCTGCTCTTCTTACCTTGCTGTGATGTGATGACCGCTTTTCAATGATGGATTAAATTGCCTCTAATTTCATTTTATATTGTGTTGCTCACATTTTAGGGTATAATTGTAGTCTTTAATCTGTAAATAATTTTTCTTGCATATTTGCTCATGCATCTCCTTAACTTGCATAAAAAAATCTAAAAATTGCATATAGCATGGCATTGCTTTGTATTTTGCATAAATTGCATGTGGATCTGAAATTGGAATTAATTCACTCTGAGCTTAATGAATCAAAATTCAATAGCTGAATTAGGCAGTCGTGTCCCTGTGTTCGACCTTGGTACACTTGCCAAGTATAAATATTCCACAGCAATCAAAGTCTGTAGTTTTAGCTGAACCAAATTCGCCTCCTGTACTACAGCATATTTTCACAATATTATAGAGGCGAATTTGACGTTCATCAAATGGCGTCGTTGCCGGGGATACGGCTTTGCTTAATTTTTGAATTTTGATTTTTTTTAAATTTTTTTCAAAAATCTTTAGGTCCTCATTTCATGCATCGCTTCTTTGCATATTATTTGCTGATTTAATTTCTCTGAGTTTCTAACTTTTCTCTTTTGTGGCAGGGCCCATGAAAATCGGGGACGCCTGATCGTCATGGAGGCGCAAAGTCGGGAGCTTCCGCTGAAGAGGCCGCAAAAGAAGCCATGAAGAAATTCTAGGATTTTTATCAGTCAAATTGCATTGCATGTTGTAAAAAAAAGAAAAAAAACATTGCATCTGCATATTTATTTTCAGTCTTGCATATTGTACTCAAAAAAAAATCCCCCCCCCCTCACACACACACACACCCCTACACTGCACATGCATATACTCACCCCCAACCTCCCCCTGTACATTTCATTCTCTCTCTATATATATATCTCTATCTATCTCTCTCTCTCTGAGTGTATCTATTCTTCACGAACCCCCTCCCCCTCACCTTTGTACCATAGACATCCCCCCTAACACAGACCTTACTTCGGCTATTTGTAGCCTAAGTATAGGGGGGACCTGCCTATTCATCCCTCCCTCATTCTGTCTTCTTGTGCTTAGGCCGATTTTGGCCTAAGTATAGGGGGACCCTTCTCCTCAGTTCCGCTATATCACCCTGTACTTGAACCGAGCCTTGGCTTCATGGCACTTGTGCTATGAGGACATAGCAAATTTTAAGTATAGGGGGGTATATCGTATATTATTGTATATTACTTTAGCCTTGGCTCGCATTTTTAAAACTTTTTTAAAATTTTATTTTTCGGGCTAGGTTTTTGGTAACCTTGGGAACTGAGTAAAAACCTGTAAAAATTAAAAATTGAGGGATTAATTTTTGTAAATATTCATGTTTAAAAAAATTAAAAAATTAAAAATCTTTCTTGGAGGTTGAGTCTGACTACTAGGTTTAGTAGGCATTTTCAGTGAGGGAACCTCGGTCTCCCTTAGCAAAGTGGGTGGTTTAGAGGACATCGCATACGACCCCGTCCTCAAGTAACACGGGCCTCGGCCCGTACTTACACCCATACAGGCTGAAAGTGTATACTTTTATTTGAGCCTGGGCCAATCATTGTCTCTCCGAGGAATTAAAAAAAATTAAAAATTAAAAACTAAAACCCATAAAAAATTGCAAAAGCCAAAAATCACACAAAAATTCACTAACCCATGGAGTTGGTGTATTCCTGACACATTCACACTCACGCAAGGCTTGAGGATTTTGAGGACACTGGATCTCTGGGATCTTGAGAGTCTGAGTTAGCATGCCTTATTCATTAGGGTTTTCATGACTTAAATATCCACACTCCTCTGGTTTGAAAGATTTGAGTGCTATATTGCACTCTTCATCTCTACCTTCAAGAAAATATGATCCGCACAGTCGCTTCCACAACTGCATGATTGATGAGCTGAGATGAGATATCACTTGAAGAACTAGGACCAGAGATTTGAGTGTAGACCCGATCTAATGATATTCAAGGATGGGATAAAGTTAATGAAGGCTTCAGAAAACCTGAGTGTCAGCAAAACCCTAGCCAGTATGTGAACAAGATTCATATGCTATCTCTTTGATATTTACCTAAAAGTGCCAGGGTGTGATGAAACTTAAAGGAATTTGTTGATCAGTGTGCGCCAATCTCTTGGTAAAAGCAGTGGAGCTAGCCAACAAAAGAAATGAAATGTCAAAGAAAATCTCTAAATTCAAAGTCAAATTCCAAATGAGCTTCCACCAATGGCGAGCGCTCCCAAACATTTTCAAAGTGTCCACTTGGACCAAGCGCTAATTAGGACCAAGGAGTCGGGCTGACACCACAAAAAGGGCCCTGCATCGTAAGCGATACAAGTCTGGGTGTCGAAGGTATCTTAGATACTCAGAAAAGACACACCCCGGTGTACTCCCAGAAAAACAAGTGCAGACGACTCCAACTCTCTTGAGGGACACATTGATCAACAAAATATTAATATACATGTGTTGAGGAAAAGGCACTCGAGAGGCCCCTTGTTCCAATGTGAGGGTGAGAAAAATAGACACAATCCCATTACCTCCATCATCTGGCCATCCATCTACATTTCAAATCTGACGAACTAATGAGACTGTTGACTGAAGCAAGAGTAGACTTATTCCCTAGTATTGAGGATTAGGTCTAGAGGAGAATCTTTGGGACTGGAACTTTGGGTGATGCATCAACTCGGCTCTCATCAAATGCAGTACACTAAATGTCATATCCTTATATTGTATGTACAAAAAGAGAGTTTGATAATCAGAGAAGTTGGATTCCTTCTGACTACGGCTTGGATAAACCTGGAATTTTAAGATCACTTAGGTCAAGGGTCTTCGAAAGATCAAGCCTTGAAAATTTCACGCGTACTGTCAGGAATTAATCCGACTCCTTCATTCTTTAGATGCTCGAGGACGAGCATGGTTTAAGTATAGGGGTATGATGAATCCCGTATTCATCATGCTAAAAACTCACTATTAAAACCCCTGTCTTAAATAAACCAATAAAATCACCTTTAATACTCTATTTTTATCATGTACCGTATTACCATTAATTTATTGTATTTAATTTCCCTTATTTTTCTGTCTCTATTTTATCACTCAAAACCCCTAAAAATTAGGTAGATAACTTGTCTATAAATCACTGACCCTTAAAAAGATAAAAAAATACAAAAAATCTCAAAACCACAAACTTGGTGTTTTTATCCCCTTAAAAATACACCCCAAAAATAGCTTTTGTACAAATGACCTCTTTTGGCTTTTTGACCAACATGAAAGTTGTAGATCTCATCGAGACGAGCAACTTTCATGTTTTGACTTTTTTCAGATTCAGCCTCTAACTATTTCTTTTCTAATTTTCTTTGTAATTTATTTTGAATTTTCTGATTGGGCCACGTGGCGCCCTCTGGAGCGCCCACGTGGCCCGTCTTCCCTCTCGCCACCCGGCGCACACCCTGGCCGTTGGATCTTCTTCTTTCCACCTGCATCTGAGCCCTTCATCACGCATCATCCCTCAGCCGCCCGATCTGATCTCAGATCAGATCTCCACCGTTACTCCGCGCCCCATCCACAGTCGTCCGATCATCTCACCATCTAACACCTTCCCTTGTGCCACATCTTCCCCCGTCTCAGCCCTCCGATCCCATTCTTATCCCATAGCCTACCACCTGCCACGTCGCCTCTCTATCCATCACCGATAGATCGCACCCCTCATTCAATCCCAACCACTCGCCCCCGCCTACTTCCTAGCCACACGATCAGATCGTATGATCTGATCTCCACCTTCCGTCAGAGCAATCATCCTAACCGTTGGATCGCTAGATCCAACGGCTGACCAGTCGTCCCCTACCTCCAGACGCCCCCTTCTCCAGCCGTTACTTCATGTGAAACCACCGCCCCTTCCTATTTTGGAAGGTGACTCATGCCACCCCTCCTTCTCGTAACGCCACCAACGCCTTCCCCGATCTGCCACCCCCCTGGCGCAACCACCATAAATCCCCGCCATCACTTCCACTCCATTAAATCCCCGCTCGAAATCCCCCTCCTACCCACGTAACCTCCATTATTCCTCCGCCTATAAAACCTAACCCAGCACCTCCGATCACGTGGTCCACCATTTTTGGCTTAAACCCTAGCTTCCTCCGCCCCTCCGGTGACAACGGAGGGGCGGAACGTCGAGGCAATCATGGCTTTTTGCTGGTGTCGACCCACGGTGTGCTCTGCCGTGTTCCGGTGATCTTCGATCACCAATCGAGCTCCGAGGAGGCAGCTGGCCTCGCGGGCGACGACCGGAGGCTCCCATGGAGCCTCGGCCCAAGCTGCTCCGTCCGCCATCAAAACCTTGCTCCGGCAAGGTGCCTTGCCCCTCTACGTCTCCTAATTATCACATCACCTCCCCCATCGTTCACCCCCATCCGACAAGTCCTCCACCTTCACAATCTCATCAGCATCTTCGCCCCATCTCCTCCTTCCTCCAGAACCCCCTCGCACTTCGACCCAACTTCTCCGCCTTCACGGCGGAGGACTCCACTGAGTCACCGCCTTCTCCACCTCCGACGGCTCCCCTTCTCACTTCACGCACTTCATAAAGCACGAGTATACGCTTCGGCTATAACTAACCAATGCAGATATCTTCAATAGCTGGACTTCCTGTCGGGCACCTTCAAGATCTCCTCCTCCGACGACCGTGCCTCGCTGAGCAGCTTCAGACAACATCGGAGCACCGCCTCGGCTCCAAGACCTTCGCCTCGCCTCCAGTGAGATTCCTCGACCATCATACGACCTCGAGAGGCGAGGCAGAGCCAACTGCAGGTCGCCGGATCCCCGCCTACTCCGGTGACCTGCGGAGGAGCACGAGGAGCAGGCACCGTTCGATCATCAGGATCGGACGGTCACGATGAAGACACGTGGCAGACCCGAGCCTCTTCCCCGACCTACAGGCTCGGGTCCTCCGATCCTCTAGCCAAACCTCCTGAAGATGCCACATGTCCCGAACCTGCGGTTGGACCCGAGCCTAGCCCTCGCGTGCGTAGCAAGTGAGGTGCTGGGAATTTTGCATGAACGTCCCTACAACTTTAAGGAATTACATTTTGGTCCCCAGGCACGTGCCTCACGTGCGTGCCTGGGTTATTTACAGGGACGCCCTCCAGGTTTTCAGAAATTACAAAAAGGCCCCTGCGCGCATTGGGAAAATTGCATAGGGCCCCAGGCGGTTTTCTTTATTTGCATTTAGGTCCCTCCAGGGTCCTAAATGCAATATTTATCCCTTTATTTTATTGTATTTTTATTACAATTATGCCCTTGTACTGTTTTTAGCATAACTTGAGCATCGTAGGTCCAAATTGCTTGATTTTAGTGTCGTTTTGATCCTTGTTTTGTCCTCTACATTTTAGTATACTTATTTGTCTTATTTGACACTCTTTTAATTAAAGTGAATTTTTATGTGTTAATTGAGACCTGCTCTTCTTGCCTTGTTGTGATGTGATGACCGCTTTTCAATGATGGATTAAATTGCCTCTAATTTCATTCTATATTGTGTTGCTCACATTTTAGGGTATAATTGTAGTCTTTAATCTGTAAATAATTTTTCTTGCATATTTGCTCATGCATCTCCTTAACTTGCATAAAAATATCTAAAAATTGCATATAGCATGGCATTGCTTTGTATTTTGCATAAATTGCATGTGGATCTGAAATTGGAATTAATTCACTCTGAGCTTAATGAATCAAAATTCAATAGCTGAATTATGTAGTCGTGTCCCTGTGTTCGACCTTGGTACACTTGCCACGTATAAATATTCCACAGCAATCAAAGTCTGTGGTTTTTGCTGAACCAAATTCACCTCCTGTACTACATCATATTTTCACAATATTATAAAGGCGAATTTGACGTTCATCAAATGGCGCCGTTGCCGGGGATACGGGTTTGCTTAATTTTTGAATTTTGATTTTTTTTAAATTTTTTCAAAAATCTTTAGGTCCTCATTTCATGCATCACTTCTTTGCATATTATTTATTCTCTAAGTTTCTAACTTTTCTCTTTTGTGGCAGGGCCCATTAAAATCGGGGACACCTGATCGTCATGGAGGCGCAAAGTCGGGAGCTTCCGCTGAAGAGGCCGCAAAAGAAGCCATGAAGAAATTCTAGGATTTTTATCAGTCAAATTGCATTGCATGTTGTAAAAAAAGAAAAAAAAAGAAAAAAAAACATTGCATCTACATATTTATTTTCAGTCTTGCATATTGTACTAAAAAAATCCCCCCCTCACACACACACACACCTACACTGCACATGCACATACTCACCCCCAACCTCCCCCTGTATATTTCATTCTCTCTCTATATATATCTCTATCTCTCTCTCTCTCTCTCTCTCTGAGTGTATCTATTCTTCACGAACCCCCTCCCCCTCACCTTTGTACCATAGACATCCCCCCTAACACAGACCTTACTTCGGCTATTTGTAGCCTAAGTATAGGGGGGACCTGCCTATTCATCCCTCCCTCATTCTGTCTTCTTGTGCTTAGGCTGAGTTTGGCCTAAGTATAGGGGGACCCTTCTCCTCTGTTCCGCTATATCACCCTGTACTTGAACCGAGCCTTGGCTTCATGGCACTTGTGCTATGAGGATATAGCAAATTTTAAGTATAGGGGGGTATACCGTATATTATTGTATATTACTTTAGCCTTAGATCTGTTTTTAAAACTTTTTAAAATTTTATTTTTCGGGCTAGGTTTTTGGTAACCTTGAGAACTGAGTAAAAACTGTAAAAATTAAAAATTGAGGGATTAATTTTTGTAAATATTCCTGTTTAAAAAAAATTAAAAAAATTAAAAATCTTTCTTGGAGGTTGAGTCTGACTACTAGGTTTAGTAGGCATTTTCAGTGAGGGAACCTCGGTCTCCCTTAGCAGAGTGGGTGGTTTAGAGGACATCGCATACGGCCCCGTCCTCAAGTAACACGGGCCTCGGCCCGTACTTACACCCATACTGGCTGAAAGTGTATACTTTTATTTGAGCATGGGCCAGTCATTGTCTCTCCGAGGAATTAAAAAAAATAAAAAACTAAAAACTAAAACCCATAAAAATTTGCAAAAGCCAAAAATCACACGAAAATTCACTAACCCATGGAATTGGTGTATTCCTGACACATTCATACTCACGCAAGGCTTGAGGATTTTGAGAACACTGGATCTCTGGGATCTTGAGAGTCTGAGTTAACATGCCTTAGTCATTAGGGTTTTCATGACTTAAATATCCACACTCCTCTGGTTTGAAAGATTTGAGTGCTATGTTGCACTCTTCATCTCTACCTTCAAGAAAATATGATCAGCACAGTCACTTCCACAACTGCATGATTGATGAGCTGAGATGAGATATCACTTGAGGAACTAGGACCAGAGATTTGAGTTTAGACCCGATCTAATGATATTCAAGGATGGGGTAAAGTTAATGAAGGCTTCAGAAAACCTGAGTGTCAGCAAAACCCTAGCCAGTATGTGAACAAGATTCATATGCTATCTCTTTGATATTTACCTAAAAGTGCCAGGGTGTGATGAAATTTAAAGGAACTTGTTGATCAGTGTGCGCCAATCTCTTGGTAAAAACAGGGGAGCTAGCCAACAAAAGAAATGAAATGTCAAAGAAAAGCTCTAAATCCAAAGTCAAATTCCAAATGAGCTTCCACCAATGGTGAGCGCTCCCAAACATTTTCAAAGTGTCCACTTGGACCAAACACTAATTAGGACCAAGGAGTCGGGCTAACACCACAAAAAGGGCCATGCATCGTAAGCGATACAAGTCTGGGTGTCGAAGGTATCTTAGATACTCAGAAAAGACACACCCCGGTGTACTCCCAGAAAAACAAGTGCAGACGACTCCAACTCTCTTGACGGACACATTGATCAACAAAATATTAATATACATGTGTTGAGTAAAAGGCACTCGAGAGGCCCCATGTTCCAATGTGAGGGTGAGAAAAATAGACACAATCCCATTACCTCCATCATCTGGCCATCCATCTACATTTCAAATCTGACGAACTAATGAGACTGTTGACTGAAGCAAGAGTAGACTTATTCCCTAGTATTGAGGATTAGGTCTAGAGGAGAATCTTTGGTACTGGAACTTTGGGTGATGCATCAACTCGGCTCTCATCAAATGCAGTACACTAAATGTCATATCCTTATATTATATGTACAAAAAGAGAGTTTGATAATCAGAAAAGTTGGATTCCTTCTGACTATGGCTTGGATAAACCCGGAATTTTAGGATCACTTAGGTCAAGGGTCTTCGAAAGATCAAGCCTTGAAAATTTCACGTGCACTGTCAGGAATTAATCTGACTCCTTCATTCTTCAGATGCTCGAGGACGAGCATGGTTTAAGTATAGGGGTATGATGTATCTTGTATTCATCATGCTAAAAACTCACTATTAAAAACCCTGTCTTAAATAAACCAATAAAATCTCCTTTAATACTCTATTTTTATCATGTACCATATTACCATTAATTTATTGTATTTAATTTCCCTTATTTTTCTATATCTATTTTATCACTCAAAAACCCCTAAAAATTAGGTAGATAACTTGTCTATAAATCACTGACCCTTAAAAAGATAAAAAATACAAAAAAATCTCAAAACCACAAACTTGGTGTTTTTATCCCCTTAAAAATACACCCCAAAAATAGCTTTTGTACAAATCTTTTGGCTTTTTGACCAACATGAAAGTTGTAGATCTCATCGAGACGAGCAACTTTCATGTTTTGACTTTTTTCAGATTCGGCCTCTAACTATTTCTTTTCTAATTTACTTTGTAATTTATTTTGAATTTTCTGATTGGGCCACGTGGCGCCCTCTGGAGCGCCCACGTGGCCCGTCTCCCCTCTCGCCACCCAGCGCACACCCTGGCCGTTGGATCTTCTTCTTCCCACCTGCATCTGAGCCCTTCATCACGCATCATCCCTCAGTCGCCCGATCTGATCGCAGATCAGATCTCCACCGTTACTCTGTGCCCCATCCACAGTCGTCCGATCATCTCACCATCTAACGCCTTCCCTTGCGCCACGTCTTCCCCCATCTCAGCCTTCTGATCCCATTCTTATCCCACGGCCTACCACCTGTCGCGTCGCCTCTCTATCCATCACTGTTAGATCGCCCCCCTCATTCAATCCCAACCACTCGCCCCCGCCTACTTCTTAGCCACACGATCAGATCGTATGATCTGATCTCCACCTTCCGTCAGAGCAATCATCCTAACCGTTGGATCGCTAGATCCAACGGCTGACCAGTCGTCTCCTACCTCCAGACGCCCCCTTCTCCAGCCGTTACTTCATGTGAAACCACCGCCCCCTTCCTATTTTGGAAGGTGACTCATGCCACCCCTCCTTCTCGTAACGCCACCAACGCCTTCCCCGATCTGCCACCCCCCTCGCGCAACCACCATAAATCCCCGCCATCACTTCCACTCCATTAAATCCCCGCTCGAAATCCCCCTCCTACCCACGTAACCTCCATTATTCCTCCGTCTATAAAACCTAACCCAGCACCTCCGATCACATGGTCCACCATTTTTTGCTTAAACCCTAGCTTCCTCCGCTCCTCCGGTGACAGCGGAGGGGCGGAACGTCGTGGCAATCATGGCTTTTTGCTGGTGTCGACCCACGGTGTGCTCTGCCGTGTTCCGGTGATCTTCGATCACCAATCGAGCTCCGAGGAGGCAGCTGGCCTCGCGGGCGACGACCGGAGGCTCCCATGGAGCCTCAGCCCAAGCTGCTCCGTCCGCCATCAAAACCTTGCTCCGGCAAGGTGCCTTACCCCTCTACGTCTCCTAATTATCACATCACCTCCCCCATCGTTCACCAAAATCCGACAAGTCGTCCACCTTCGCAATCTCATCAGCATCTTCGCCCCATCTCCTCCTTCCTCCAGAACCCCCTCGCACTTCGTCCCAACTTCTTCGCCTTCACGGCGGAGGACTCCACTGAGCCACCGCCTTCTCCACCTCCGACGGCTCCCCATCTCACTTCACGCACTTCACAAAGCACGAGTATACGCTTCGGCTATAACTGACCAATGCAGATATCTTCAATAGCCGGACTTCCTGTCGGAGCACCTTCAAGATCTCCTCCTCCGACGACCGTGCCTCGCTGAGCAGCTTCAGACAACATCGGAGCACCGCCTCGGCTCCAGGACCTTCGCCTCGCCTCCAGTGAGCTTCCACGACCATCATACGACCTCGAGAGGCGAGGCGGAGCCAGCTGCAAGTTGCCGGATCCCCGCCTCCTCCGGTGACCTGCGGAGGAGCACGAGGAGCAGGCACTGTCCGATCATCAGGATCGGACGGTCACGATGAAGACATGTGGCGGACCCGAGCCTCTTCCCCGACCTACAGGCTCGGGTCCTCCGATCCTCTAGCCAAACCTCCTGAAGATGCCACGTGTCCCGAACCTGCGGTTGGACTCGAGCCTAGCCCTCGCGTGCGTAGCACGTAAGGTGCTGGGAATTTTGCATGAACGTCCCTGTAACTTTAAGGAATTACATTTTGGTCCCCAAGCACGTGCCTTATGTGCGTGCCTGGGTTATTTACAGGGACGCCCTCCAGGTTTTCAGAAATTACAAAAAGTCCCTTGTGTGCATTGGGAAAATTGCATAGGGCCCTAGGCGGTTTTCTTTATTTGCATTTAGGTCCCTCCAGGGACCTAAATGCAATATTTATCCCTTTATTTTATTGCATTTTTATTACAATTATGCCCTTGCACTGTTTTTAGCATAACTTGAGCATCGTAGGTCCAAATTGCATGATTTTAGTGTCGTTTTGATCCTTGTTTTGTCCTCTACATTTTAGCATACTTATTTGTCTCATTTGACACTCTTTTAATTAAAGTGAATTTTTTATGTGTTAATTGAGACCTGCTCTTCTTGCATTGCTGTGATGTGATGACCGCTTTTCAATGATGGATTAAATTGCCTCTAATTTCATTCAATATTGTGTTGCTCACATTTTAGGGTATAATTGTAGTCTTTAATCTGTAAATAATTTTTCTTACATATTTGCTCATGCATCTCCTTAACTTGCATAAAAATATCTAAAAATTGCATATAGCATGGCATTGCTTTGTATTTTGCATAAATTGCATGTGGATCTGAAATTGGAATTAATTCACTTTGAGCTTAATGAATCAAAATTCAATAGCTGAATTAGGCAGCTGTGTCCCTGTGTTCGACCTTGGTACACTTGCCAAGTATAAATATTCCACAGCAATCAAAGTCTGTGGTTTTTGCTGAACCAAATTCGCCTCCTATACTACAGCATATTTTCACAATATTATAGAGGCGAATTTGACGTTCATCACTTGCCCAAACATTATCCAAGTAGTCAGTGTTGTAAGTAGACATATGTTAAATTCAGAAAGAGGACATTGACTTGTTTTAAAGCGGATTTTGAGATACCTGCAAATACCATTATGTTCTATCTTTAGTTTAGGAAATGTAATTGTTGATGATGACTATGCAGGTAACCGTGACAAAAAACATATGAGACAAGCTATGTATCTACTATTGGTAGATATGTAGTTAGTTAGAAAGCAATTTTACATCACATCTTGGCTTTATCTATAATGGAAGCAGAAATAAAGCAATTCGATTAAGAGGGTTATTTGATGATCTTAATCCTTATCAAAAGACAGTTGTCATCCACTTTAATAGTCGAAGTGACAGAAATTTAATAAAGGATCAAATGCACCATGAGAGAACAAAATACATTGATGTCATGTACCACTTCGTTGGAGAAGTAATCATAAGCAGATCATCGCAGTGAACAACCTCACATATATGATGATCAAGCCAGTTTAATTAACCAAGTTCACAATTTGTGTGAATATAATTAGTCTTTCTAAGGTGTTATTGTTCAATTTGGTAAAGAGAGCTTCCTTTCTATGTATAGATGGAGTACAAGTCAAGACAAAGATTTGTTGAGATTTGCCTTAAAGAATCAACCTCTTTAGAATTTAATACATTTTATAATTGGT
This sequence comes from Ottelia alismoides, assembly GCA_037367405.1. NCBI lineage: Eukaryota > Viridiplantae > Streptophyta > Magnoliopsida > Alismatales > Hydrocharitaceae > Ottelia > Ottelia alismoides. Next base: position 218,665 of record JAZKJV010004241.1, on the reverse strand, counting down.
TCTTGGCCCATGAAGGTGCAGAGGCACAGACTTTTAGTTTTGATTAAGGATTCGCTCAAATATATACCCATGTGTGTGTATAGTTTAGGTATGTGTTAGTAGGGTTGTCTATCAAGTTCAACGAACTGAATTGGCCCCAACTCGGACTCGAACTCGATAAGAAACCTAAAGCTCGAACTCGGGCTCGATAAAGGTCGAGCCCTGGATCACCAACTCAAACTCGAACTCGTCAAGTTCAAGTTGACTCACAAGCCTCGTATCGAGCCACGAGTTTCTAAGCTGGCTCACGAGCCTCAAAATGAGCTGGCTCACGAGCCTCGTATCGAGTCATGAGTTTCTGAGCTGGCTCGCATGCCTCAAAATGAGCTGGCTCATGAATCTCTTAACGAGTCATTGCTCCATTTTATGCAAATGAACCTCTTAACGAGTCATTAGGGTTAGGAAATAGGAACTGTCGGTCTATAGTCTGGGGAAGTTTCGGTATATAGGTTTTCAACTTTTTACTAAGAGGGGAAATGAGTTATCGAGTCGAGTTTCCGAGTTGAACAACGCCCAACTCGGATTCGACTCGAAAAGCTAATGAGCCATAAAACCCAACTCGAGCTCAGGCTCGTTAAGATTTTGAGTCAGGCTCATGAGCCCTTAACGAGCCGAGCCTGAGTTCAGCTCATCGAGCTCAAGCTTTCCTGACAGCCCTATGTGTTACGCATTTGTTATCTCATAGTTCTATTCTAGGAGAGTGTTGTTTCCTAAGATTTTGTGTCATGTACTCCAATTTTCCGTAGTGGTCTCTCTTTGCTTATGGTTTTTTAACCCTTCGCCTCGCAAGATTTTTCCATGTAAATCTTTTTCCTTTGTAGGTGCATTGTGTATTATTGTATGTTTGAATCGATTCTACTTTAAATTAAGGTTTCGCTTTTAGTCCACCTCATAAAATCCCTTTGTCCGAAAATAAGGATAATTTATCGGTATGAGTAATAAGATACTGTATCATCATTGCTACGTCATTCATTTAATCTCATAGTAACTTATTCCTTTATTTTCTTAAACCAATGATTTATTATCTCTCAAACCATTGAAATACGATGGGGGAAAACACTCTTCTTATCACAAATTATGATATCTAAAATGCATCGAACTCGCACGTCTATGTTCCACATATGAGTTAGTCAGTGACCGAGACAAGGGGGGACGGGAGGGGGCTTGGCCCCCCGTCTCCCAATAAACACTTAGTAATATTACATGCTTTAAATACACTAGTTAAATATAAATGTTAATCAGTTGTATAAAATACCACCCCCCCCCCTCCCCCATTCACATTTATAAGTTGTATATAATTTTCCCACCCTTAGTTCTCAATAAAAAAATCAATAATATGATCTGAATACGATAATTTAGTTACTAACATGTGTATGTTCTACAGGAACGACATGTTATACATATAGGGATGCAAACCACTACGGATATATCCATATCCAATCCGCCACCATATCCGTTTTATAGAGAATTTTTCACATCCGTATCCGTATCCGTTTTAAAATGGATACGGATATTGATATCGTTTTGATATCCGCAAAAATCCGTATTAATATATGTATATCTGTTTTCCTATATAAATAGTCATAGATTTATTTTTAACCAGATATAACATAATTATATACCTTTTATCATATTTGTATAATTTTTATGATACAAACACATTAGTAAATTATAGCATGTGTTTTCCATCCAATTCATTTATTTTAAATCAATTCTATAGAGTGTTTCTGACATTACTCGTATGCAATCAGTATCTGTTTTACATTAATATCCGCTTTTTAAGGAGAAGATAAGATAATTTTAATATCCGTCAATATCTGTATCCGTGTTCGTATTCAAAAACAGATAAGGATTCGATAATACCTATATCTGTATTTGTGTGATTGTATCCGTCCATTTGCATCCCTCTATACATAACTACAAGAACAAAATAAGTATGTAGAGATTTTCTAATTCGTCATTAAACCGTATGTTGTTTAATATATAATGACGAATAATATTTAATGAGATTTTTTATATTTGAAATTAAGAAAGAATGTAATATCTGGTGTTATATTAATACCGTTGGTCCATATAGTGACACTTAACCGTCACAATTTTAACATCGACGATTAGTTAAGATTCTGAAAAATATGACGAATAAGTATTACTTTATTGACCTTTATTAATGATATAGTAATAGATATGATATTCGTCTAATTTTTACATAAAAAATATTTTATAATAAATAATACTCATAATTATATATTTAGCAACGAAAGAAATATTAATAGATTAAAAAAACATACATATACACATTTTTTATTGTAGTGAATCATTGCTTTTATTAAAGATGTATAATTAACTATTAGCATTTATATGTTGTACGTATGCCAACCTTTATATCTTTTTATGAACTTTCATTTTGAACATAAATAAATCCATTAAAATAACTGGATTATTAAAATAATCATCAAAATCTAGAATATAAAGAGTAATTACACTATGCAAAAGATATTAAAATAAGGATATAATTATTAATTATGGACAACCATATAGGTGTTATCATATCCAAATTTGTTTTAAATACAAAGTACAAATGTCAAAATAGATATCAACGAATATGATTAATATTTTATTGTATCTTGAAAATTAGGTATAGATATAAAATGAATATGGATTGAATATGAATACAATCACAAATACTTTATAAATTAGCTTATATATATGAATTGAACAGCTTATTATGATACAAATACAATATATATATCTCATAAAAATTATATCAAATATACAGAAAAGTTAGAAAAATTATTATATGTAATTAAATATATATATACAACTATATATCAAAAAATATAAAAATATAGATAAAAATGTATGTGGATACCAAAGTGACCTTTATATATGTATTTATTTTAATACAGATATATATACACCTGTCAAAATACATTATAATGAATAGATACATACATACATATGTGTGTCCCTTTGCATTCCCTACATTAAGTGTGATATAATTTTACTTTTTTAAAAAATATTAGATTTAATGGTACTACATAACATCATATTAATAAAAGCATTTGTGATTTGTAGAATTTTGTGAGGACCTTTTTGTCCATATAATGTTTGTTTAGATATTTATGTGAAATCATAAGTTTACAGGGGTATTTCTGTAAAAAGTCCTTGTAAATAAATACTAATAGTTCCAATGGTAAATAAAAACATAGATAAACTTTATATATAATGTATCTACATATATATATGTATGTGTATAGTCTCAATAATTTGCCCTCCCCCCCCCACCAAGTAAAAGTTTCGGGCTCCGTCCCTGGAGTTAGCAAAACCAAAAGTCGGTCTCTGAAATGTCCCCAACCAATGATCAAATCCGCATGTATTGTCACAAGGCCACGCTCACATCGAATACAAGGCCGAAGAGACCTACAAATGCATCTTTTTTTCCTTGGAAAATGACAAGACCAATCTGCTCTTATAAAAGATGCATTCAGGTTCTCTTCAACAGTTTCTTGGAAGGCATACCCTTTTCAAAGGATCTTTCACCCAAGTAAGCACACCATCTTGGAAGGATTTCACATCACATTTCCAAAGGATTTCACAAACATGTGCATGCACAGTATTTTCAAAGGCTTTCACACGCGCACGTGTGAGTGTCTGAACGTGTCTGTCAATAGCACGCATGCACAAAATGTGCTCATGCCCATGCCCTCAGAGAATGAGGTCTTAGTAGCACCAGTTCTGCCACTTATCTTCTTTCCCCAGCCCATTATGCTTAAGCATTGTCCATACTCTGTAGCTACTTCCATTAACTACCTAATTTCGATGCATTTCTCGGATCAAACTTGGAGCAACGCTCATCTTAGGGGCGTAACTTGCATATTGCCTGGCCCCTATTAATTTTTCCCTTCTGCAAAGGACCAACTTTTAAAGGAAAATAACAATGAAACAAAGTCAACTTCCACGCATACAACCTAAACCATGAGATATCTGGGGAGAAGCTGTTCATACCACTCCAAGATGATGGATGATCGAAGCAAAGCAACAAGTAGCACCGCCATTTAACATACTGAAGAGAAGTAAACAGTCGTCTGTTCAACTGCTTTAGACTTCTTCAGATAGAGTACATAATAAGACGAGGTACACTGTCGACGAAAACACGCACCCTCTCTTCCTCGCAACTCCATCCACGACTAAGATAGTATGGCCACATCCAAGTAATCTCCAATCTTCAAAAAAAATAAACAGCATTGTAAATAATAAGGGAATAAAAATTTTGCTAAAATAATATGGAAAGAAACTGACTGACAATGACTTCTAACCTGAAAGTCTAGATCAGCCAATTGTTTTGCATCATCCAAAGGCCGGCCTGCCCGATATGAGTTCGTCATTCCAACCTAAAACAGGGACAATGTGGATTCCAATTATTCCTGAGTCTTTTAAAGCATAAATCTCATGTGTACACCAATTACTGGTACTTACAAGAGACCAACTAAGAACAACTGTACCAATTAAAAGAGATTTTGTGCTTTAGATAGAATGTTTAGTAACTACTACATAAATGATGCTCTAAGTTTTGTGTGGAACACCTGACTCACCATATATATTAGCAATGTCTAATTATTTTGGGCAAATGTCTTTACGAAATTTAGAAAAGATTGATTGCTTGTAGCTTGGCATGGAACTTTCATTAGCAAGTATGCATGAAATATAATAGCATAGGAAACATTCGTAAACTTATTGTGATCCTAATGATTCATGATGGTTGAGTTTTTACTACTGCTACGAATCAATACAGTAACATGCATATTATATCAGTACTATTCAGGATGGCAGGCAGAGAGCTCAAAGTACTGCAAGTTATTGACTAATCCATTTGCAGCATGCATATTCTACTCATCTTTGTACACTAGCCTGACTTTTATGTCAATGCAATCTTACATGGATGTTTTTCATCTATATTTAAGTTCGTACTGAAGAAAGCGGCTTAGGTTAGATTACATTTTTAGCTGACATTCTCTGTACTCAATGTGATGGCTGGAGGTCGTTTATTTACCATTTTTAAAAAAGTAATAATAAATGTCCTGGACTAACTTCCATGATCGTCTAAAACACAGAACATGTAAACCCTCTGGTCCAAAAATCCTTTCAGCTTGCATAATCGTATTGCCTTTCTAACTAACCATACCACTTTTCAAGTCATCCAACAATGCGGATGCTCCCTCATGGCCTCCCAAACTCCATGTCGTTGTATGTCATATTGCTATCCAAGAAATGCAAAGCTAGCATATATTCGTGATGACGATACCTCACAAGAGCGCTTGCCATATTTCGTGACATTTTCTCCGCCCTCCACGTCATTGACATACAAACAGCCTCCAAAGTTAATATATCTCGCATGTAGCAGGAAACTCCCTTCATCTCAGAGAAAAGAAGACAATGGTAGCTTTCAGCCTCGATTTCAGGTCAGATACCTCTAACACCCACCCTGACACATCAGGAAAGTCAGCATCTCCATGGTGTCCACGAAGAAGAATTTCTTCTAGAAGGACTACTTAGTGTACCCTTTGTTCTCACAAGAAGCCCCCGTTAAACACAAGACAGCCATGAACATGTTGATGATCAAGTTCACCGCATACTCCACGCGATGTAGCACTTCCTAAGGAGAGGCGACTAATATCAAAGAGATGAAGTGCACTCAACTGTTCCCAGTGAGTATGTTAGAGTATGTTTTAGACGGGTAATTGGATCTCTCAAAGATCCAATTACAATACTGTCTTTAGTCGCATACCACCTATTCATGGGATTTTAGTGTGTTGGTAGGGCTATATAATAGAGCCCTGCACTCCTTGTAATCTCTCGAGAAACATAATGCAATAACCAACCCTTTGAGGCGTTATTTCATCTCGTTCCTAGGAGAGTAGGGTCCACGTAAAACTCCGACTGTTCTTATCTTTATTGTTCTTACTTTGATTCGCTTCCGCATTTCTTATTTTTAAAATGGTATCCGAGCAAGTCATTTCTGTGGATATTATTTCTTACATTTATTTTTTTCGGTCTTTGTTCTCAAATTTTCATTCCATCAATAATTATTCTCAAATGCAGGTACAATGTGACCATGGTGATGCTATGGGTTCTGAAACACTAAAAAGGGACAACGATGCCTTGAGAACAGATGCAAGATGCATATCGTGCACAACCTGAGATCCACCATGTGGATCATGGTGCTAAGACCTAAATCCCAGCAGCATTACTCTACAAGCAAAGGCCATGATGGCATGGCCTCAAATTTCAGCGAAATTCGGTCGAATTTCTGTCGAATATCGATATCCACTCGAAATCGAAATTCGACCGAAATGACCGAAATGACCGAAATTTCAGTCGAAATTCCACCGAAATTCCATCGAAATTCTGTTTTGGTCGATACCGAAATGGTGACCGAAACCGACATTGAAGGCCTTGCATGACGGACGATGGATCACAATGGCAATGGCAGCGTCGATGCAAACTGGTGTAGCGTTGAAGCCGTGGGCTGAGCAATATCCTTGCCAGGAAGGTCGAGCCTCCTGCAGGATAAGTCCAAAGTGACACATCTCCAATGCCACCTCCCTAGCCCAAGCTTTCTCTCTCAGCATGGCCACCTTCACGCAACAAACAGCCTCCAAGTGCCGCAGCTCTAGCAGTGCTGCTTTCCTGAGCTCTTTTCCCTCATGTTGTGGCAGCTGTGATCGATCTTCAATGCCATGGTGACAGGTTCCTTCTTAGAAACCTTAAAAGCAAAAACGGAGGACGAAAGAACATTGTTGTCCCTCCTTATTTCAGCCTACTCAAGTTGTATTTTCTCATAAACAAGGGCAGTGTGGGTGTTTCTGGGCCTTAGGCCCATTCATTTTTTGTTAAGCATTTGTCCAGGTATTGTTTTTGTTCAAAAAAATAGAATGGGCTGACGTAAAAAAAGGGCAGAAATACGATGAAAAAATATTACAGCTAAAAAAAGATGATCAGCAAAAAAAAGAAAAAGGTTCTGAGTAGGCTATATGCCCAGTAGCATTTTTTCCTTGTATGTTTTACAGATCCGACTGAAGAAGGCTTGATTGCTAGAACAAAACAAAAAATCAAAGCCCAAAAAGGGCGAGATGTTGGGAGAAAAAGGTAAAGAAGAAGAAGCAGAAGAACAGGAGATCGTTCGAAAAAGTGAGATCGAAAAAAAGAGAATCAGTGTTTGCTCTCCCAACTTGGACGATAATCCTCACGTTTCCGACAAGTATGGTAGAAAGGAGAAGAGTATGGCACATTTTTCACTCCTTTGATTCAGATTATCCAACAGATATTTATCTCATATCCGTCACCCTCTACTCATGACCTTAGAATAATATCTCCTCTTGGAGGTTCCTACGTGAGAGAACCTATTTTTGAAGTCCATGTATGAGAGAAATTCACTCTTTCAGTTCCCCACATGTATGGAAGAAGCCCCTTCTCAGAGTTTCCAGATATGAAAGGTCCACTCTTGAAATATTCCTACGGGAGAGGACCACTCTGCCTTTGACAATTAACATCAACGATTTCAGATGGGCATTTATTGTTGCTTGGAATCATCTAAGACTACTGTTGTCGATCAACTTTGCATGAGATCATCACTCCAACCCATGTATTGCCTACCAGCCGACTTCATCAAGCATCTGGTCCAGGTACGGTTCTCTTCCCAATGTTATTGCCGCCACGAGGGTCTCCTCCAAGCAATAACTGAGGGTTTGCCCCAACTTTTTCAAAGATGTATCAAGTGAAGACCAAGTTGAATATTTTCTTTTGTTACAAGCTACAACTTTTCAGCTCTGAATATCTTCAAAATCCAAATACACTACTCTGTCTTTAGTCTCATACTACCTATCGAGGGGTGGGACTGTATAAAGAGGCCCACTACCATTGTAATCTCTTGAGAAACAAAATGCAAAAGCTAGCCCTTCGAGACTTTCTCCTGTGGTTTCACCCCACTCCTTAAAGAGTAGGGTTCCACGTAAAACTTCGAGTGTTCTTATTTTTATTGTTCTTGCTTGGATTTGCTTCCGCATTTCTTAATTTCAACAGAGTTCATTGTAACAGACCAGGTCAAATGTCAGCAAGTCCACAACAAACACATTGACATGGACTTCAAATACGCAATCCATGGCATGTGTATGAACAAGACCTCCTCGCATCTAGCAATATCAAGGAAATGACTTCACCTACATGGTAGATGGCACGCACACTGAGAGCACAAGGCACAACATGAGATAACTAAAAACGCGGTCGCGACTCGTAGGCCCTAGGCATGCATTAATTACCACAGATGATTAAGTAGAAGGGGCAAATAACATGTCATGCCATCGCTTGCTCCAAGGATTCGGCAAATCATGATCATATTTAGCACTTCAAATGGGCCACTAATGAGACAACACCTGGAAGATCAGACACACTCGCACAATACCTCAATCATGGCTTGCAACACCACATAAGCAGCACCTGAAGTGGATCAGATGTCACAAGGTGGGGTTGAATTGCGTACCCCCAAAAACTTGTGCAAATGAAATATAATATAAATTACAAATACAAAATCAATTTTTGTGTGGAAACATACCGGGTAAAAACCACAACTTACAACATTGTTCTCCGATGAAGTCGCCTATTTAACTTTATTCTTTAGTACTTTCAAAATCGAGCGTAGCACAAGCCCAAGTACAAGCAATATCACTTTCTTAAATACGCTCAAGAGAAGATTTTTCCTCATGGAAAGGAAACCACGCCAAGGCCTTAAGTGTTTTTTACTCTCACGGGAAGGAATTCTCACTAAGACCTTAAATTTTGGATGATATTGTGTTAATTGACGAGACTAGAGATGGAGTTAATGAGAAGCTTGAGGTATGGAGACATGAGTTGGAGACTAAATGATTTCGTATAAGTAGGGCTAAGACGGAATATATGGAGTGCACCTTTTATGGAAACAATGGTGAAGGAATCGAGGTGAAGATTGGTGACAATAACATTCAGAAGAGAGGTTCCTTTAGATATCTGGGATCTATTCTGCAACATGATGGGGAAATTGATGGAGATGTTACTAATAGAATAAATGATGGCTGGCTAAAGTGGAGAGGAGCCTCTGTTGTTCTCTGTGATAAGAAAATTTCTTTAAAAATTAAAGGAAAGTTTTACAAAGCAGCCGTGAGACCTGCTATGCTTTATGGATCCGAATGTTGGCATGTGAACCATAAACATGTGCAAAGAATGAATGTAGCAGAAATGAAAATGTTAAGGTGGATGTGTGGACACACACGTAAAGATCGGATTCGGAATGATGTAATCAGAAAGAAAGTTGGTGTAGCTCCGATCGAGGATAAGATGCGAGAAAATCGCTTAAGATGGTTTGGACATTTGCAAAGAAGATTAGTTGATGCACCAGTTAGGAGATGCGAGTGTTGGGATGTTGAGCCGGCTAAGAGAGGGCGAGGACGGCCCAAGAAGTGTTGAAAAGAGACCATACGAAGGGATCTCAGTTTTGTGGATATAAGCCCGGGATTGACTCAAGATAGATCTGAATGGAGGCGAAGAATCCATGTAGCCGACCCTACTTAATTGTGGGAAAAGGCTTTGTTGTTGTTGTTGTATGTTTCCTTTCGCCAAGTCTGGAAAGAGATTTAGGAGAATTACGCTAAAACTTCAATGAAATCATAAAAGTCATGGAAATGACTCTAAACTCATTTTTTCTTCCAAAAATAAGATTTTTTTAATGTTCCTAAATCAATAAATAAAATAAAATTATACACTTACTTGTAAAATAGAGATGTAAATATAAGTTTTACAGTATTATCATCATAATCACCACGGATGTTGATATATAATAATAACGTATTGCCTAGTATTATCATCATAATCACCACGGATGTTGATATATAATAATAACGTATTGCCTAGTGTCAGAATTGGTTTTTGAATTAGAAGCAAAAGAAATGATAATCACCTCTTCTACAAGAATGAGTCGATACTTATAATAACTACTAAACAAAATATACATGTTAAAAAAAAGCTCTTCAACTCCAAAATTTGAATTTAACTCTTGATGCTTGTTTCTAGTTGATTTGGTTTGGATTTAGATCTAAAGTTCAAAACTAGTTGAAGGAACATATTAAAACAATACAAAGCTCTCGAAGAACTCAACACATTCGAGAAGAGATGGGTGAAAATTCATTGATATAGGAAAATATTGATGAAAGCAAAGGGTAGATTCCCTTATTTTTTGACATTTCATCGAAATTACGTGCAATATCGATGAAATTTCATGGAAATTTCTCCAACATTTTGCCAAAATTCTAAATAAGAAATACAGTAGCGTTTCGATTTCGCCGACCTAGAGAAATGAAATTTTCTAGAAAATTCGACAAAATTTCACTGAAATTTGAGGTCATGACCCACACGTAAGGTGCCTATTATGTCAAAAAAGCAACAAACTAATTTTGACTCAGGCTAACGGAGTAAATTGACTTCCTTACAATTCAAAGTGAATTACATAGAATGTTGAAAGCAATTTCTATCAAGCTTTTCTAAATATTGAAGATCGAATCTAAGCTCATAATGCTCCCCTTGAAGGTGGAGTAGACAACGAGTGCTTCAAGTCAAGAAATCGGCATCTTTTTTCATCTCTTTTTCTCCCCCTTTGTCATTATCAAAATGACATCAAGGCGAGCAAAATAACGGAGTTAGGAATCATAGTATCAGAGGAAAAAATCATTGAAATGATACTACAAAATATTTTAACAAGCCAAATCAGCACAGAGTTGTAGATTTAAGACAGCTAACAACGTATTATACTAATACGTAATGAATAACAATAAGACAAAGCAAAACCATAATATCTAATCAGACGGCAGTGTTGAAATTATCAAATTCCATAAATCCAAGACAACAGAGAGTTACGTGATCGAAGAAGCATGGCTTGAAGACATGAGGAAAAATGAAAATGTCTTCACTATAAAAGGTGAAGAAATACTACTTTAAGAGGAGAGCCATGACCATGTTTGTGAATGGCAAGCGAACATGGTTGATGCTAATCAAGTCAATGATGATCTTTCCCTAGTTTGATTACTTAGTCTACACTTGGTCACGAGTGCATAAAGAATGTACGCCATGCACTTCGAGACCAATATGCCACGTACCTTGAGACTGTAGAAATTCCATCAAAGAACAGGTACTTAAAACCATGGGATAGGCTTCAGATGCTCAAATTCGAGATATTCATCAAATCAAGTAAATCAACATTAAGTATGACACAAAGAATGTGCATATGGAATCGTGCGGTATAACTCCCAAGAGTGGGTATCCATGGGTCAGAGTTCCAAAAAAAGAGGATAACATTTAAGAATCGACAATAAGAGGAACATGTAAAACCGATTTAAAGAGAATAGCATCGTTTAGTATAAATTAGAAATAGATTTGCATAGAACATCTTGATTAACATGGATAGAAAATGAGAGACACATTGAAAATCAGGAAGTGGGAATCAGCTAATGGTAATATGCCATTAAACGAAAGGAGAGGTATGACTGAACGGGAATTGAACAAAGTCTTCCCAGTTGATCAGGTGTTCCCAGATTGTTTTCGCGTAGGTGTGCACAGGCCGGAGGGGAGATGCATTGCACTCAAGGCAGGACGCAGGGATGTAGTGTATGGAGGTCATTGTCAATGGTGGAGCAAGGTTTCTTTGCAAAACTCAACGTGGTGAAGATACCAAATGAGAAATAAAGCTAGTTTCTATTCTCGTGACTTGCAAAACCGCCTCAATCAGTCGACAGAAAGAATCGTAAATCGACTGATATGGTTACAACTAGTGGACCGAGAAAACGAGGCAGACGATTAATTGTTAGAATATGGCTAATTAAGAATTTTGTCGTGAAAAATAGTCAACTAGGAGGAGCGATTAGTTGACAAAGTTAAAAAGTAGTTGGCTAAATGAAAACTTAGGCAACAAAGGTTGGACCAAGGATAGGAAAGTCATATGCATCCAATCAGGCGATAAGAAGCAAGTGAGCAGGCAAGCGAAAATATATGTGGATTATGCGATTTCTGTTATTTTAATTTTTAAAAATAATTAAAAATATATAATATATTCAGATATTAGATATTTATAATTCAAAAAAATAATAGAGAAGAAATATAAAGTATAAACCTTTTAGTACAGTATAATTTCAACCAAAGCATTTCAAAAAGCATCCACAACAACAATAACAACAAAGTCTTTTCCCATAATTAAGTAGGGTCGGCTACATGGATTTTTTGACTCCATTTAGGCCTATTTTGGGTCATTCTCAGTCTTAAATCCAAATAACTAAGATCTCTTCAAACAGTCTCATTCCAGCACTTATTGGGCCTTCCTCTCCCTCTCTTAACCTGACTTAACATCCCAAATCCCGCGTCTTCTAACAGGTGCATCAACAGACCTCCTTTGCAAATGGCCAAACCATCCCAAGTGGTTCTCTCTCATCTTATCTTCTATCAGAGCTACACCAACTTTCCTTCTGATCGCATCATTTCGAATTCTATCTTTCTGTGTATGACCACACATCCGCCTTAGCATTTTCATTTCGGTTACTGTCATTCCATGCACATATATATGGTTCACAGGCCAACATTCTGATCCATAGAGCATAGCAGATCTCATGACTGCTTTGTAATACTGTCCTTTGACTTTCGAAGGGATTTTCCTATCACAAAGAGCAGTAGAGGTTCCTCTCCACTTCAGCCAACCGGCATTTATTCTATAGGTAACATCTCCATCAATTTCCCCATCATGTTGCAAAATAGATCCCAAGTATCTAAAAGAATATTTCTTATGAATGTTATTGTCTCCAATCCTCACCTCGAGTCATTCACTATTGTCTCCATCAAATGTGCACTCCATATATTCAGCCTTAGCCCTACTTATACAAAATCCTTTAATCTCTAAAGCATGTCTCCAAACCTCCACTCCAGCTTCTCATTTACCCCATCACTTGTCTCATCAATCAAAACAATATCATCAACGAACAACGTACACCAAAGTATCTCATCTTGAATGTGAGTAGTCAACTCATCCATAGTCAAAGTAAAATGGAATGGACTCAAAGCTGAACCTTGATGCAAACCGATGTTGATGTTAAAATAGTCGACCTTCCCAGATTGGACCCTTACACAAGATGAAGACCCATCATACAAATCCTTTATAAGGTTAATGTATAGGACATGTACTTGTCTTTTCTCCAAAACTCTCCACAATATCTCCCTTGGGACCGAATCATACGCCTCCTCCAAATCAATAAAAATCATATGGAGGTTCTTTTTAACTCTATAAATTTCCATTATTCTCCTCAACATGTGGATCTTCGAAAAAGCATCCATTTAGATAAAAGAGGTGATCATAACAAAATATCTAAGAATGTTAGATCAAATAAAGGTTCATATATAAATGATCAAACTCCTAGTCTAAGTTGTCAAAAATAACATGAGGAACATCTTCATCATCGCTGTCAGAATATGTGATAAATTCTTCTTCCTCCTCTGCATTTGGCAATGCAACCGCATTCCTTTGGCTCCTCCTATGTTCCACCAATTATTTCGCTCCACTAGCTTCATCCACCAAGTTCTAAGTTAGACCTGAGCCTTGGAGAACCTCTGGTCCAATCCATTCACTTACATATGTCCTATCCTTGAAAATGAGGGGTCTCTTCCCCATTGAAATTGTTGCTTCTTCATCTTGAATCAAATTTCACAAAAACCAAGTCACTCGGCCTCTTAGTTTCAAGTTTATTCCTTTTTGTACAGATCTGCAACAAAATTATTTTAATTAAATTGAACAAGAATAAAGATTAGATTCATAGGCTAATCATAATTCACAAATGTGGGAATGTATTGTTGTGAAAGAGCTCCAATTCCTCTCACATTAGGAAGAATCATGGCCTCAAATTTCAACGAAATTCGGTCGAATTTCTGTCGAATATCGATATCCAGTCGAAATCGAAATTCGACCGAAATGGCCGAAATGACCGAAATATGGGGCCCCCAGTACAAAAAATAACCGAAATGACAGAAATTTCGGTCGAAATCCGAACGAAATTCCACCGAAATTCCGTTTCAGTCGGTCACCGAAATGGTGACCAAAACCGACATTTAGGGCCTTGGGAAGAATATGATGTCAACTTTAATATTTTCATCACCATTGCCTTCGTGTATGGTGTCTCGTCACCATAAAGCAACCACCAATTGACTACAAGAAAAATTATGACGTCAAATCATTACATGCTTTAAATATATGTAAAGTGTATATTATAAATGGCATGCCACTACCTGGATCGAAGTCGTCATCGATGATGGATATTTTCTTAATATCCAATGGTTTTCCAAAAGCACCATCTCCTTTTTAATAAAGAACCATTTCCTTTGTTGTGATAATATCTTTTTTTTTAAGTCTAACGATTCGGGGGAGACACGGCATGGTGCTCGCCCCAAAAACTTTATTAAGAAAAGAAGAGAAAGCAAAAGATAATTACAAGGGAGAAACAGAAGGAAAAGAGACCGGATCGAAAAGATTCGATCCAGACAACAAAGCGCGAATTACAACCCCGACCAGTCGCACGTTAGACGGGCCGCGTGAGCCAACACGTTTTCTTTGTAAAATCTCTGGCCCCTAAAAATTGTTGCGTTACGCCCCAGCCAAATTGCCAAAATGCAAGCAAAAAGGTCCAAGAAATTCATGTGCTCCCTGTCCTTGTTCGATCGAATAGACTCCCAGAAAACGACCATGTCAGAAGTATTGATCCAAGATATCCTCGCCTCCTCCCAAACGCCTGCAGCGAAAGGGCAAGCGAAGAAGAGGTGATTTAAGGATTCCACGTCATTGCCACAGAGAGCACAATCCACCGAAGCCAAGCCACCATATAATCTAGCGCACCGATCCCGCGTAAAAATCCTCCTCCTGCGAAAGAGCCAAAGGAAGATAGCCACCCTCTCCGGGAGCTTCAAATTCCAAAGGAATGTGCAGTCGCGGTTGAAGGGGTCCGATTGAATCTGCGGATGAAGGGAAATTGCCAACATCCAAAGGAATGTTGTGATGATATCTTGCATGTCCAAATCACGGTAATATGCCTCAAAGCATTGCAAAAAGCAAATTATGGTAAAACTATCTTCGAAAATAGTTTTATAATAGGAACTGAGATAGTGAACTGCAAGGTGGGGAGAACTATTCAATCTCCCTTCCAACTTCGAACCAGAGGCATCAACGAAAGGCTAATACAATGTTCAATGCCTTTAAAAAGATTATTTATCTATTCTTTTGCGTCTTCAAGCCCTCCATACACAGCTCAACGATGGCCTCTGATCACCATCAGCAATACACAAGAGATGGACAAGCACAGAAAAAAGCTTCAAGGTCAAGAAAACTTGGCTCCAAAATGATGTGTAAAGGACAATTGATGTAACCACTTCACCATTCCTAGTCTTGGACCACTTGCAGCCTCTCAATCCAAAAGAAAACATCAATCTCAGCTTCTATTTCTTATCAATGACACTTTGTAGCATGAGAAAACAAATGGTGGATCTTGTTTTCCCTGGTATGACTATCTCACCCTTTTTGGTAAACTGTCGCATCAAAGACGTGATTATATATGAAAACAGTCAATGTTCTGGCCTTTGCTATATAATTTTGACCTTTGACTCTTTGCCAATTTCTTCAAGCATGAGATCTATGCATTATGCAGTACAGTAGGACCAAAATATGTTCAAATATTTGTTCTCGAGAAACCTTTCGACCATCGTATTTACAAAAGCATTGCCTGACACAACTTGCTAAACATGGTTCGCTCTAACTTCCTTGATGCAATTATCCACCAATGAGGATATATATTTAGTGGTGTGTGCGTCAGCTGAAGCATCAACGAACTTTAGAAAACATGTGCCCAGTACACCGTTAACACGCAAGTTCATTATGCTTCTTCCCGTCATGTCAGCCCATGCATCGGTTATGATGGAAAAACTTTTCCTCCATGCTTCGTTGTGCCCTTTCAAGAACTCTTATTTTTTCTACTTCATCCTCAACAAAGTCTCTGCAATTTCATAATAAGATAGAGACTTGTATCCACTTCCTTATTGGTCAATTTCTTCGTGCATGCACATAAAGGAGCTCTCGGTTGCCATGTTGAACGGAATGTCGCGATCATAAAAGAATTTGGTGACATTGTTGACACTTATGTTTACCTCCTTGTCTAATATTTCCTTGATAAGGGTTTGGCACATTGTGCCAATTGAGATGCTCGTGGTCTTTTTCCAGGATGCATTCCTACACACGGTATTGTAGAAGAGCATGTAGCTCTAATCACCACCACCTCTCTCATTTCTTTCAAATTAGCAACTTTCTCATTCTCCTTCATAATTGCATCAACATAACCTCGCATCTCCTTTTACACCTCAGAATCAACGTTGGGACATGATTTGTAATTCTCGTTGATGTGCCCAAGATGTTTCATCCAGATGATTCATCACTTCAGGACCTTGACACACAGGTAAAAAGTCACTGTATTTGGATCAATCTTCTCCATGGCAGCAAGGATCAGTGGATCTAAATGGAATAAAAAACACATGTTCCGCAACATGTGCGAGTTCTGAATCCATGATAACCTAAATTCATAGAAAATAGTTAATAAAATTACATACAAAACTTAGCATACACATAGAGTCATATTCAATGTAAATAGAGATCTATCACTAAAGCCAGTATTATGCACCCCTCTTTCCCGTCGCACCATACTCTCTACCAGCATGGGGTCTCACCCCGAAATGGATTGTTTATATGGATTATTGGATAATAAGAGAATATGTATTGCATAGAACTTTTAGAAATATACAAAACATATGTATGTGCAACTATCATAGAAAGAACACATGTATGCGTAATGTCCAATTGTAATAA
Source organism: Ottelia alismoides (assembly GCA_037367405.1). Taxonomy (NCBI): domain Eukaryota; kingdom Viridiplantae; phylum Streptophyta; class Magnoliopsida; order Alismatales; family Hydrocharitaceae; genus Ottelia; species Ottelia alismoides. The sequence goes on along the minus strand of JAZKJV010004241.1, from coordinate 201,669 downwards.
CCATAATAGGTATATTGCGGAGAACTTATTTAAAGCATATACAACGATAATGTATGATGCAGCTATCATAGCAAGATCATATATAATAGATATATCAATAGTGGATAGCAAGACCATATGTGTATAAGTTACGGAGGTAATAACAAAAAAAGATACGCATATACTATAGGTGCAGTAACAAGAGAAGATATATTATAAAAAAAGCTTATAAAAAAGCTATAAAATGTGTATATATTGCAACTATCACGACAAGGACATATATAATGTCCAGTGTTAAACAACAACAAAAACCATATTGAGTTGAGAAGAAGTCATCGGTGATTTAGAAACAACAAATAAATCAACAAGAGTTCATTTTTTAGAGTTTAAAAGCATAGGTAAAAAATTGGAATGACAAAACTTAACAGAATATGATGTTCTACATGACTCGAAGTAGCATAAATAGATCAACAGCGAACTCGACGGAGGAGCGGTAACTACTCTGAGGGCTCAGAGATGCCACAGTGGCAGGTGCTTGGAGTCGAGAGCCTCTGAGGTGAACAACTAGCTCAAGACCTCGGCTCGAAGGCACGGACTAGTTGAAACTCGAAGACTCGAGTGCGCTACAGCTCGGAGTAGTAGAGAAATTAGGGGCTCATGAGGCAATGGAGTCGCAAATGCGGGTAGGATATGGTGTATATCGAGTAGTCAGCTTTCTTTAAGTAGGGTTAGGGCAAATGTGATGGAGGGTGTTATGATTCTCTAATACATATACAACCGCATATGCGAATAACTCGGACCATTAGCACATAAGTAGCATATATTGTATATGTGGTACGGATCGAGGTATGTTTTCGCAAGCATATGCAACCACATGGTCTGACTTTTTGAAACTTAGGCTAGACAAGGAAGTTATTAAATACAGAGGTAGGATGGTTAAATAAAGAAAAACAATATCCGCCAGAGGGGTAAATTAGATGAGTAATTAATTTTTAAGTTGGTTAATGAAAAATAAAATGTTAAACTTAAATTTCATTCATAAAGAAAAATATCACATGAATTAAGCTACTAACAAAAGACTACATGCAATAAAAAGAACGGCTAAACTAAAAAAATTATGAAAATCAACGGCAGAGACTGTGCTTATTGTGATCTAGTTCGATCGAACCACTCCCGGATACATTGGATTTGCCTATAGATGTATCGATCCATCTTGTGTTGATGTTTGTACTCTTCTGCAAAACCATCATAGATATTCTTCAAGTTGGCTTCAAGATCTCCTTCGGTCTAGTGGTTCTGATGTTGTTGCTCATTCTTCGGAGTTGTCATCGTCGATCTCTTCTTCTTGATCGACCCATGTGGTGAGAGTCTTCTTTTCAAAGACATTGATCTTCCCAATTTTGGTTTGATTGGTGAGGTCGATGTCACAACTGTTAAAAACATGGGTGAGAAAATACCCAAGTAAAAGAGTTGATCGAGGACATGAAGTAGAGGAGGATACAGCACAAGTTAAGTTTCTTTTCTGTTATGATTGAGTAGATCATGTAGGCCATGCTCTGTGGGAGACATGAAAGCTCCCTATCTTGGTGACCACAATCTATCCCAAAATTCTGCAAAGACTCGAGGAATGGGATAGCAATCTTAGCGAATAGTAGTACGCTTAACCTCATAATAGCTAATATCGTTGATGAGGTCGTTGATGATGTTGCATGCACTGTCCATGATGAGAATGTTAACGAACGTCGACGAGATGATGATTGGAGAGAAAAGATGGAGGTGGTGCGAGTCTTGTTCATGTGTCCATTCTATACGATAATCAAGCTAACCTAGAACAAACGTATCAACTCGAGGTATATGGGGGTGATGCCATCCGGTTGAAAGGACCTACTAAAAGGTGAAAGATCAGAGACCACTGCAAAAGGGTACGAAGTTCATACTCATTAAACTCGTCCCAAACAGTTAATCATTCTGTGCCCACATTCATTTTAGAGTATTTCTCTAAAAGGGCATTGGCATCTTGATGAAGAGAATACCCTCTAACGAAAGTAAGGAGGTCCATGGCTACCTTAAGAGGTTGACTCGTCTCCACGAGTACTCATGTGAGTCGTGATTTAAAGGAAATGCAGATAAAAAATAGGTGAGGGATTGAGAGAGTGGAGTAACTTGAGTATCGGTGATTTTCAAACAAGGAAAATGCTCTATATATATATAGTAACAAGTGTCCCTGAAGCCATGAAGGGTATGTTTCTTAGACAAATCAAAGCATGAAGAGAAATGGCATTTTAACCTTCTGTCAATTTTTGAATAGGTTGATACTATGAGTCGGTTGACTTTAACTAGAAGTGGCCCAAGTCCAACAGTCTAAACTGACCAACGGATATATCTATAACCATTGTAAAGTAGACAGCCAAGACTAAATTCATTAAGCTGAAAAGAGGTTTTGTTCCCATACAATTAGTCGATTGTCTCAAAGGATCAGTCAGCTAAAAGGTTGATTAGTCGACTATCAAAAGAATGTAGTCAGTTGATAAGTTTTAGTGAAATTTCAAGTTAGATCACTTACAGGACACAAGTCTAATTATCTTCTAATATTAAAACATAGGGGCTTAGTGAAGTAATCGGCTAGTTGGTCAAGTATTCCTATGAAGCCTAGTTTTATTTTCCTTAACACAGTTTCTCTCAGAAAATGATGTTTAACATCTATGTGCTTTGTTCTAAAATGGTTGGATGGATTCGGTGACAAATTTATTGCACTTGTGCTATCGTAAAGAATCTTGATATTCTCAAAGTTTAGTCCTAACTCTGAGAGGGTCTATTTTATCTATAAACCTGAGAACAAGCAACAGAAGATGGGATGTATTATGCTTCTGTTGTTGACACTAGACAGTGCACACAATTATGTTTCTTAAGGAACCAAGATATTAGTGAGTTACTTGGAAGCTGACAAGTTCCACTAGTATTCTTTCTAATTATTTTGCATCCTGCATAATCAACATCGTTGTATGCTATCATATAAAGACGAGCTTCTTTGATAAAACAATCCTAGATACTGTAATTCTTTTAAGTATTGTAAGATGCTCTTTAGGTGCTACTTCAAAGAGAGCACATAAACAAGTGCTGAAAAGAATGTCAAGTCTATTAGCAGTCAAGTGCGCAAGTATCTGATCATTCATCGATCTAAATTTTGATCTATTGCTTCAGGTATTACCTGATTCACGTACATGATATGAATAGAACATCTTAACCAAAAATGGACGATAGATTGATGAAGTGGAATCAAAAAATTCGAAGCAACGAGGTAAGATTCGATTAAAATAGAATTGTGGGTCATGAACAATGGTTCGATTGATGATGAAGAAAGAAATTTCAGTTCTCTACCCTGATGATAGAAAAAAGAATGGATGACATTCTATTGAGTCTAAATCATATTGATCATTCATTAAAGAATGACTCGGGTTATCAAATGAGTAAACAACTAGAATCAATCTACCTACGATACATAGTTGACATTTATAAAAAGTATTTAATGAATAATGAGTTCAATGGATTTTGTTTAGCAGAAAGATGGATATTTTTTGTTGATTATCACACAATTACTTAGTTTCCATTTTCCATCTCATGGAAAACCATTTTTACTATGCTCAGCTCTATCCATCATATTTAGTCAAATATGTATGACAAACTCTTATTTTCCTTTCATTACAGTATTTTCAAACAAGCTATGAGTGGTAGAATGCACAACCAAGTGAGTAATGATCGAAGTCTTTCGATCAAATCGGTAGCTCGCAAATGACTCTTGTGACTACATATATCTGCCAAACTAAGGAGACGAGATTACATTCGAGATGAGAGGCCAGAAGAAGTGGATATTAGCCATTAGAAATAATGATGAAGGTTTTGAGAGAAAAATAACTTGCAAAACTATAACTAGCAGTCGATTGACAATTTCATTAGTCACCAAACAGTTACATTTAATCGACTGAGGCATATCGATAGTTGACTGAAAAAGACATTGTGGCTAATTAAAGAATTTATAGTGAAAAATAGTGGACTGAGGAAAGTTAGCAGTCGGCCAAGATGAATAGTCAATTGAGAAGAGATGTCAGTCGGCTCGAAATCTGAGTGAAAATAGTTGGATTATAACCAGTCAGTTTCGACTGAGAGTAATTAGTCATTAGATTAGAGTATCAGTCAACTAATTACATAAATAATTTAGCAAACTAAAGCTTTTTTAAGGAAAAAGGGTGTCAACGCTAGGGTGTACACTGAAGCAAATGAAAAGTTCATTCAATCAAATATCATTACAAGCAAAGAAACAAGATTGCAAGCAAAGAAACATGAAAATACAAAAACAACTATTAACTAAGAAAATAAACTGCAACTAAAAACTAAAGACGAAAATAGCAAAAAGCAACAAAACAAAAAAATATTGATGACGATTACCGCACTTGTTGTGATCCAGGTTGAGCTGGTCAAACCACTGCACTAAATCTGCGAGTGATGTGGCGATCACTATATATCCTGCATTGGTGTTGCCACTGATCAAATAACCAATCATACGGTAGTCAACATATCTTTTGGGTGTTGAGAGACATAGGTGGGAGGATGGAGAGCGAGAGGAAAAGAGGGTGGAGTTCCGTTGGCATGTTCGAGAGGGGGAGAGTGAGTGGAAACAAGGGCAAGAGAAGAGAAGGAACCAAGGTTTTCTCGAGGGGAGAGAAGAGGACCACCAAGTTTTTGAGAGGTCTAGAGAAGGTTGGTATCTGGTTAGTCACCGGAAGCAAAGACACCCGGTGCTACAAGTGTGGCTAGCGAGACACCAAGCTCTCTTATGCTCACAGCCGTCGTGTTGCTTTGATTGTGGCTCCCAGGATCATCGTAGAATGAGTTGTATTGCGCATTTGGTGACAGAATACTCGTTGGTTGAAACTCGACCTCGACCTGTAGTGCAAATCGATTGGCTTCTTCCTGTCATAGGTTAGGGAAACAGTGGTAGATCATATGCGGATGTTACAAGCGGGAGAACAACTTTCACCACCTTGAAACCTTACAAGTTGTTGATAGGTACCTGCTTGAAGGATAATATAGATTTGTACTTGGTTTTGAAAGTTTTAAAACGTAAGCTTGGATATTTGTTCACTGCAGATGTTGTTGTGTTGGATGATCACTCATGTTGTGCGAGGGGAGAGACCCCTAAGAGATGGTTAGCCTCCTGTACGAGGGGCCTACGAAGGATCAGACAAGAATATGTTGGAGGATGCTCGCATTTCAAATATGGAGAAGCGCAGTGCTCTTGCATGCGCGCGTTGAGAGTGCAAGGAGTTCCTTTCCTTTCATGCATGATGGATGATCTTGGTCTCGCACTCGGGGATTTTGGGTGTGTGAAGAAGATTCAGGCTAACGGTACTCCTTTCAGATCAGAAGTCAATGACACCCTTGTGGTGGTGGAAGGGGGTAGTCAGATGCCTTCAGGGAAGATATGTGGCTTAGTGGTTGATCGGGCAAGCTTTCAGTTGTTGGTGAAAGTGATACACCAACTCCCTCCACTGAAAATTGTGTTGACGGTGACCGCATCAGCCTCTACTTCGTCTAAACAGCTGGAGGGAGACTCGTCATCGGCGAAAGACGATGCACGGGAGAAGAACAGTCGCATGGAAGAGCCCTCAAAAGGGCCGGAGATTGAAGCGGTGATCTCGCACTCATTAGAGAAGTTTCCGGAGCGACTTATGGATGCGGAAATGGAAACAATCCAAAGTTTTGAATTCTTGTCGTTGTTGGAATTCCAATCGTTTCCAAACGTGGAGATCCAGCGATGCCAACGAGATACTTTCCATCGTGGAAAGATCCTTAACGATGCAGGGAACAACCGCAACCCTATTAGCCCTTGGGATTTTTTGGTCAAATTTCCTTGATCGAGTTAGGCCTCGTGTAAATGAAAGTGGGTCGAGCCTTTCGGGGCCACTAAATCGGGCCAACCCGATTAGGCTTAATGGGTTTGGGTATTCGGGTTAAAGGCTTATTAAAGCCGCTGCCGAAGAGAGAGAGCAAATATAAAAGACCCAATTTTCTAGTCTCAAAATAATCCAGGAGACCTCTGCTCCTAAGCCCTTCATTCAAGGGTTGAGGCCAGATGGATCTGAGGTGATTGTGATGATCTAACCTTCATCGCCGGTGGAGTTCGTGGACTCGCCTAAACATGAGAGCATGTTCTTTGAGAGGGAGCCCGAATGCCCTACGCATGCCAAGAAACCTCCCTCTTCCTCGATGCAATCACCATTGAGCTCACGATGGCACACGTTCTTGTGAACGAGGCGGAGACCGGTAGCTTGCAGCATACCGAGAATACTCCACTTCGATCATCAGTTGTTTTGGAACCAAGCCTTTGTTTTAAACATTTTTCTGAGAAAGATCCTGATAGCTTTCAGAAGATCGATAAGCATCCTTCCTCACCAAGATTTGCAAGGCAAGAGGTGGCTTTGTGTGATGAAACAGAGTTGGAAACAGAGCCCGGAAGCATTTTGCAGGCTAAGAAGCCACCTTTCCCTTCCTTGTCAAGCAAGGACACGTCAGGAGCATCGTCAAAACCAAAGGAACCTTTGTGGTTGTGAGAACTGTTGCAAGACATAGACACCCTTGGAGTCAAAAGTGAACAGGAATAGCAAGCTAATCTACTTATTGAAGCAGCACGATATTGCCTAGGTGCTTCTACCTCCATAGCTTCAATAGTGCACAAAAAACGCTGGTGGCAAGATGAAAAGATACCCGGACAAGAAAAAAGTAACTCAACCTCGGCTAGGCAGCAATGTTGTTTTAGAACACAAGGCACTTGTAGCACAAGTTGCGGGTATTGTTAGTACAGAGGGTTCAAAAATGATTCCTAAATGAAAGTTCTAACCTGAATGTAAGGGGTTTGGGTGACCCAGAGAAGCGTCGATCAATCGGTGTGCTTCTTTCTGATTGGAACTGTGATATAGTTATATTGCAGGAAACTAAGTTGAGAAATTGTCTTATCAGGGTGTGGAACTCTTTGGACATGGACCTTTGACTGGATACAAAATAATTGACGCGATCGAAAGTGCAGGGGGGAAGTGGTTGCATGGAAAGAGTCACTCATTTCGTTTAACGCGAAGGTAAAGGGCAATTATGTGCTAACAATTCTCTTGGAAAATGTTAGGTCTAGCACGCATATACTCTTTTGTGTTTCGGGCAACTTACCAAGTACCAGGCCTAAGTTGTGGGTTGAGATACGCGAGGCTAGAGATCGTGTTCCTGGAATGGCTTGGTTTGTAAGAGGTGACTTCGATGTAACTTTGTTCTCTTCTGATCGCCCTGGTCAGAGAGGCGGTCAAGCTCTTTCGAGTTCTTAGAGCTTGTGGATGACCTCCAGTTGGAGGTGATTAATGCTACTAATACTTGTATACATGGGGAAGTTCTAGGTCCCGATCCAGGATCGATCGTTTCCTAGCCTCTATTGAACTCCTGGATCTCTTCCCTTTATCAACTGCGTCAACTAGGCCTCGATCAAGATCAAATTATACACCGTTGATTTCGAACTTGAGAGAGGAATTGAAGCATCGGGGTTTCTTCAATTCGAGCATGTGTGGTTACAGGAAGAGAACTTTAGAGATTGGTGGCAGTGCAATGGACCACCATGGAGTGCTCTGGTTCAGCGGCCAATCAACTTTCACAGAAGTTAATCTCCTTTTGTAACAGATTTTGTAAGTTCAAAAAGGAAGTCGAAGAGTGGGATGGGCAGAAGCAGAGGCAGAGATAAGAAGACTGGATGGGATAGAAGACAACAGGGATCTTCTTCCGGATGAACTCAGTCATAGGGTGGTGGCTCAGAAACAGATACTAATGGAAGACAAAAAAACGAGTGGCTGAATGGAATCAAAGGTCGTGGCAAAAATGCTGAAAGGAGATGCGAACACAACTTATTTTCATAGAATTGCGAGTGGGAGATGTCGCCATAATCTGATACAGTCTTTAGTTGCTATGATAAAAGAGTGGAGGGTGACCGTGAGATGGGACGTGTGATTGCAGATTACTTCCACAACTTTTCATGTAGAGTTGAGGCTAGATCGTGGAGGTGGATGAGTTTAGGGACTTCTCACCTATCCAATCACCATGCAAAACATTTGATTCAAAGCCTTACTATAAAGGATGTTAAGAGTGCGGCTGGAATCTAAATGAAGATGGTGCGCTAGGGCCTGGTAGTTTCTTTTTTTTTTTTGATGCTCGGCCCGGTAGTTTCCATGTCTTCTTCAAAGAATTTTGACATGTAGTGGGAAAGGAGGTCTTTAATGTTGTAGTGGAGTTTGCTACCGGTAATTCAGGTTTTGAGAGGTTGAACAAGGCCCTACTCTTCCTTCTACCGAAGAAGAAAGTTTCTGAGAGAGTAGAAGACTTTCGATCGATTGCCCTATCCAATGCTGCATATTTGATTGCTGCAAAGGTCAAGAGTAAAACTAAACAAGGTCATAGATCACATCATTTTATCACTTCAACCTACTTTTATACCTGAAAGATAGATTGTTGATAGCCCGGTAATGGCAACTGAGATCATAGCAGACTGGAAGAAACAAAACACAAAGGGCCTGCTTGGGATGGTTGTCTTCTCTAAGGTGCATGACACTATTGATTGCGTTTTCTTTTGATGGACTTGGCAAAACGGGATTTCCCAAACATTTGGATTTCTTGGATGTAGCGGTGTATCACTATCACTACTGCATCTTCGGTCCTAATTAATGGGAAACCTGAGGGGAGCTTTCTCCAGCCATAGAGAGGAGTGAGACAGGGTTGTCCCCTAGCCCCATGCTTTTTGTTATTACGGTTGATGTTCCTCGTATGGTTGATCAGGTCGTCTATGGTAGGATGACAGCAGGATACTCTACGAGTCATATATGTATTCCTCTTTGACAATGTGCAGATGACACAATCTTGTTTACTGAGGGTGGTGTGGAAAAGGTCAGAGGGATGCAGTGACCATCGAGATCTTCGAGGAATTGTCTAGACTCGCACTTAACTACCAAAAGTCAGTGGTTGTTCCTTTTCGTATGTTTGACACTGATAATTATGCATGTTGTGAAGCTTTCGAACATAGTGTGGCGCGCTTCCGATTCACTGCTTAGGTCTTCATATGACCAGTGGTAGACTTAGAATATAATTGATTGGCTGACAATTATTAGGAAACTAGAGAGAAAACTATCAGGTTAGAAGGCATCTATCTTATCCCGCGACGGATGTCCGGTAATTATCAAAGCAGTGTTGTCGACTATCCCCATTTTTTCATGTCATCTCGGCTTCTACCTATTGATATCAGAAGACGGTTGGAGCAGATCATGCGCAGATTCTTTAGGGGAAAGATAGGCTAGAAAGGTCTGAAATCCATCTGGTTAATTGGGAGATGATTACACGACCAAAAAATGCAAGTGGGCCCGGGTTCTCCAGCTTAGAAACAATGAATAAAGCACTTCTTCTTAAATGGGTTAGTAGTATTTGGGGGCAACAGTGATGGTCGCTGCTGCATACTCACTCGCAACATCTATAATATCAGAGTACAACACAATATCCCTCAACAATTTTCTTTTTATGCTTCAGCTTTCTAGAAAGGTATCAGTGCAGATGCCACATTTTTCAGACCACTTCCGTCCAGTACTTGGAGATGGATCATCTTTTGTCATCTGTATAGATAATTGGACTGGTAATGGCACTCTCTCAAACAGATTTCCATGCCTTTTCGCCTTATCTGCAGACCATCAGATTCGGGTAAAAGATTGTTGGGTTGAGGGTTGTTGGATGCTCTCATTCATGGCAGACTTCTCATATCAGCATTTAGAGGAATTCCTTTGTCTTCCGGATGCCTCAGGGAATGTGGAGTGCCCGACAATCGGCAAGGACCATTGGGTTTGGAAAGAGAACTTTTCTACGGTCAAGCGGACCTACAGAACAATAGCCAGGCTGTCGCCGCCAATGCCAACCGTTCTAGTTCATGACTGCAATTTCATTTGGGGAACTGAAGTTACCAAGTAGAATTGGTATTTTTATGTGTTTACTGAGACGTAATTGTATTATGGCAAGAGATCGTTGCTCAAGAATCTTTGATGTGGTTTCAAATAGGTGTCCACTCTGTGACTTGAACAAATAGACGGTTAAACATCTCCTTTTGCATTGTGAGAAGACCTTTAAGATCTAGGAGGGGTTTGATTTAGAGTGGTTGAACCATCAAAGCATAGATATTTTTTGGAATCTTTATAGTGGCAAAGAGCAAGCCAAGAAATATACTTTTAATGCATGTGGCTATCATTTGGGAAATCTAAATGTAACCTCTCATTCCAAGTCTTTAGTTGAGTCTTGACTTATGTAAGTCTTCTTGTAACTTCTCTTTTATAACATATTTGGGGGCGGACACCTCAGTGTGTTACCCCCTCTTTGATCTCAAAAAAACAGATCATAAAGGTTTTTAAAGTTGGCTTCAAGATTACCTTCAGTCTATTTAGAAGTTCATTCAGGTGATTGATATGGTCCTTCCCGATAACTGGTGGTTATGTTGTTACAGTTGTTCCTTCTTCAATGAAATCGTCGTTGTCTTCCTCTTCTTGACCAAGACGCGTATGGGTAGGATCTTTTTTGTCGAAGATGTTGAGCTTCTCGATTTTCATCCATTTGGTGAGGTCTATGTTGTGTCAAATGAACACATGGTTGAGAATTGCATGTAAATGGTAGAGCAGCTCAAGTGGAGAGGACATTGAGCGAAGGATTGTGCTTTAGTTGAGCTTCTTGCATGTCATGATGATGTAAATCAAGTAGGCCATGTTTTGGGAGACATGGTGTAAGCTCCTAATCTTAGTGACAAGATTCCATTCCAGAATTCGAAAAGGAACTCAAAAAGTGGATCACAAATCCTTGAATTCGATAGTCATGCCTTGTAGATTACGATCGTGATAAATAGTGACTTCTTTCACTTCGTCAAAGAAGACGCTATGAATGAGGTAATTGATCATGATGCCGATGATGTCGATTCAGGAAAATAGGTGAACACCTAGATGATGATAGTAATGAGGGTATAGAGGATGGAGGAGGTAATTATCTCGTTTCCCTGACCATCTTCCAAACTAATCGTGTTAGCATAAAACATGTGTACCATATCCCGATAGATGTCGATTATGCCAACTAAAGAAAGGGAAAATCTATCGATTAATCGAAAGATCTTCAATTGATGTAGCAGATTGTGAAGTTCATACTCATTAAACTTAATGCATACTATCGATCTTTCCGTGCCAACCTTCATATTAGAGTACTCCCATAAAGATAGTACCTCCTCGAAGATGAGGTAGTCTTCTAGAATATTGTGAGGAGGTCTGCAGCCACCTCAAGAGCTTAAGTCAATTCCACGAGCATTCCTCCTGTTAACCCTTCCCTGATCTCTGATTCGTTGGATCGAGAGAGGGGTCGTGGACTGAGAGACTAAGGTGTCGTGATAAAGCCTGGCATCTTGCGTGCTGACTTATCCGCAACCCGTTGACTATCGTTTCGTAGGAGTCTCATTGATTTTCCGGACATGAAGATCTTGCACACAAGAAGACCCCTAGGCTAAGGGGGTAGTAGAGGAGGACCCCTATCACCCTATGTAGCATCTCTTTCTATTTATACGCTATTTTTGCTCCATATTTGTATGGATCCATGCTCCCGGTTCTAGGGTCTTCAAATGTTCGAGAAAGCAGCTTTGATGTGTGTGTTTTAAATTTGAATCCTTGAGACAATGCTTGCAAGAGAGTAGACGGTATGAGTGGAAGAGGGCTTCTAAGTGAGAGATAGAAGGGGTGCACTTGGATCTGATAAAACCCATAATCCGAACCAATCCGACGCTATTGGATTGGATTGGATCGGATTAGTTTTATCATTCTACTAGATCGGATCGGATTTGAATTTTTAAAATCCATTAAAGTACGGATTGCATCGGATCTTTACCAAAATTCGATCCGGTCCAATCTGTTAATCCCCTAACACAAACACATATACATGCATACATGAATACATGCATGCATACATACATATATAATATCTATGTGCACTTATTTTGAATTCATTGTAGTACTATATCAATGCCATTCATGTCTTTTTTCCATATCGATCTTGGCTACAAGTCATTTCTTCTCTGTTGAAAGGCAAATGTTAAATATCGAAAATAATAAAGTATATATGGCTATAACTTGTAAAATTGTAATCCATGTTCAGTTATTCTCCTCTGAGTTCCCTCTTCCTCTCATGTTACTATTGACCGTCAATATTCCTCCCACTTCCCTCTCACTCCATTTCGATGATGCCCCACTGCACAATGTTATTTATAATGGCACCATCCCCTCTGTCACGATGCCGTTGCCTGTCTCAAACAACATAATCCCTCTCTCACACCATCTGGCTCCAGTATATTGCCACTCTTTTGATCTTCGTTAAAAGAAAATAGAGTTAAGATAGTTGCATGGTATTTATGTTATATATTTTTGACCATTTTGCTTCTTACTTTTTACTTGCTCTAGCTTGGAACCTTATTTTAGGGACAAAATTGGATCAGTTACATAACTAAATGTGCCACACCCATCTAAGAAGAAATAAGCATTACTTAAAATCCTTTTATTTTTAAAATGATATACATTTTTATTCATATTTTTCATAAAATTGTATATTTTGATTAGAGGTATAATTTTACAAATAAATTCCATTTCATGTCCATTTTAAAGAGAGGCATGATGCCTAACTGACGGGTTATATTTAAGTTCGTTTTGTCTTGCATACTCAATCGAGTATGAATGTTTTATGATTCTCATTTTTTAATGATATATATATATAGTCTTGAAGGATGTTCTTAGGAAAGGTTCGACTTTGGCATAGCTCGACATTCTAAATTAATCATTGACTTCATCAATACCTTTCACAAAGATCACAATTTTAATTTATCTAATTTTTCTTTGTATCCTTATTTAGTAACTTGTGTTGTTCTTATTTGAATCACTTCTTGATGGAAATAAATTGTAAAAAAATAAACTAATGCATTATTTATTAAAAAAACTTAAATTTCAAATTCAATATAATCATTTAGTTTGATTGTATGGTTTTAACTTCTTAAATAAATTAATGGAGTTCTTTAACTTCCATTTGATTATGAGGTCTTTCTTTTCTTTTTCTGTACATCTATGCATATTATTATTTTTAACTCATTCTTTAAATATCTAGGGATAGTGTGATATTAAGTATAAACATTAAAGATTAGACTATTGAGCGAGAAAATGTAAGTATAAAAATCCGATCTAATCCTTAATCCGATGGATTGGATCTGATTGGATCTAGATATTTGATGGATTGGATTGGATTCGAGAAAACAAAAATCCGTTAAGATTGGATTGGACACAGATCAAATTAAAATCTGATCCAATCCGATCCATGCGCACCTTAAGACAATAGAGGGCCTCTAGCTATAAAGTATAAGTGTCCTAAGGGGTAGCCAAGACGTGGTGCCCTTTGGACAAGTGAATTGGTGATGAGACAAGGCTTAGTTGCCTTTTGGCAAACTTTCAGTCGGTTGACAATAAGGGTCAATCGATTGGAGGTTGTCCAATGATTGAAAATGGCCTATGTTTATAAAAATAGTCGTTAGAGAACAGTCATCTAAAAATAATCTGCGGTTGATTGAGGTTCACTTAATCGAATCACTAAAGATATGATTCGTCTAAACTTACCTACCTCACAATAAGAATCTAGACTTGCACAAACAATCAACTAACCAAAAGATGTAGTCGGTCAACACGCAAATCAGTAGACTGCCTTGACTAACCAATGGGCTAAGCTTATTTAAAAAGATTTTAACTAAACCAACCAAACAACGCAATCCTAATTGTCTTATAATATAGGTGAACCCATCAAATTTTAAAAGATTTGGTGAAAGTATCGATTAGTTGGTCGAGTGTACCTACAAGGTCTAGCACTATTTCCTTTGAGAACTTTCTCTCTCGGAAAATGGTATTGGGTATCTATGCTTATTCCCGGTTTACTAGATTCTTGGACAAGATTATTTCACTTGTGTTGTCACAAAAAATCTTAACCTTCTCAAAGTAAGGTCGTATGTCAGAAAGTGTTTGCTTCATCCATAAAAGTTGAGAAAAGGCAAGTGAAACTAAAATATAATATATATTATGCTTCAGTAGTCGACTATGTAACACAATTTTATTTCTTAGAGAACAATGATATTAGTAGGTTGCCTAAAAACTAACAATTTCCACTAGTACTCTTTTTGCATGTTCCACTTCTAGCATAATCAGCATCGTTCTATACTAGCGAATCTAAAGAAGGGATTCTTAGATAAAGCAATTCTAAGTATTGAGTCTCTTTTAAGTACTTTAAAATCCTCCTCCCCGCCAAGCGATGTGATTCCTTAATTACTTTAAAATTAGTATCCGCTTCCAAATCAACTCTTGTATCCTCTCCCACTATCACTGAACCAAGCATAAAATTGACAACTGCCACACGGATTCACCAGCCCAATCAATCTCCTTACCTCCAGAGGCCGACAACACCCAACTAGATTCAGCCAATCGACGCCTGTTTCGAGAGATGACAGCCATCAACTCAGCCTAACTTCGTCAGCCATCCCAAATGCCCCATCGCACACACCTGCCACATCATTCCCACCCTTCTTATTAATCTTTCATCTTCTCCTTTGTTGAACCCTCCCCCTTCTGACCCATTCTTGAATATAAAGCCACATCACCACTTGTGAAACATGCTCCCATACCAAGACCAACCACCAACCTCCCTACCATCAATGGGAACACATCAAAAGCAAGCACCCACCATTGGAGCCCCCAGGTCCAAAGAGACGATGGTAGAAGATAGAAAAGTACACTAGCTTATGAACCTTTAATAACATGTGTTCCTTCTCCAAGGTCACAACCTAAAAAATATTAAATGGGTCGGTCCAACCCGAATCAAACTCAAGACCACGTTAATAGTGTCAGGTTGGCCGGGTCGAGTCGTGGCTTGGTAGTAACCAAAAATTATGGCATGTGGTCCTACCCACAACCCACTAAATTAAATGGGGTCGATGCTTATCCATAATTACAGGCAGGAGAGAAGTGTGTAGGCGCCAAAGTTCTTCTCTTATTTTTTGGTGCAAACATTAGACAACTTTATGAGATTGTTGGAGATGTTAAACTCATGTGATGGCCTCACTACATTGTGGAATTATTGAAAGTATGGAGATGGGGGATTTTGATATTAGGAAGGCTTATGGTTCGCCTACTTAATACCACATGGGGATGTAAACATGATCTGAGAGTGTGGATTGGTGGGGAAGACACTGACTCCTTTAAGGGTCACTCGATAGCACAACTTTTCTTTCCAAGCAGAGAGAATGAAACCTTTGGCTTTCCTTTGGGCCCTCCAACTTGCCACAAGAGCTTTTATGTGAAATTTGTGCTAGCCTACGCAAAACTCCCATGCAAGTCTAGGTCGATATACTTTTTTAGAGAAATGGGATGGACCTCCTTTAAAGATCCATCCAAATAATATATTTATAAATAATACCTATATACAAAATTACAAACACTAACTTTCACATAGAGCTCTAGCATGCTCAAGTACGTTCTCTGAATAAAACCTCTATTCCTTAAAGATCACATTGTTTCTTCCCATCCAAATGGCCCACACATGCACACAAACCCTGGTCCTCCCAACAACTAAACATGACCAATCTGAACAAATGGAATCTCATAAAGACTCTACAACATCCCATCTTACACCCGGCAACGCTGCTTTTTCCCAAATCTCCCTAGACTTAGGTTGTTGTATTTGTAGTGTTTTATTTTGTGATTAATATTGCCATACATGTAAGCACCTACCAAGAGAGATCACAATTTTCCTTATAAAAAATGATTAGACAGGATAATAATAACAAGAAACTACACTATTGCCCAACTACAACTACCTTATATCTAATTATTTATTAGATGCAATAATGCAACAATAACAATAAGAGTTTATGCACCATTTTATAATGTCATAAGTAATTCTTGACAAACTCCAAGTCAGCAAAGAAGCAAAATAAGCAAATATAACGAGACAAAAATATGTCCAATGTGGGAGTAACTTAAAAAATATATCATAGATATTAACTAAAATAAAACTATGATAACATCTTAAATACCTCTTTATTGGCATAAGTTATATGCATCATGGGGAAATGTGTTTTTCATGTATGATATTTTTCCTTTGAGAGAAAAGCACAGCATCATTTATTTTGTTCAGGTGTTTTTTAAGAAATACCAGTTTATGGTTAACTTCCTTTTCACGGATAAAAGTAGTTATATTTCAAAGAAATGCCATCATATGCAATTACTGCATGCTTGACATTACATTTAAATTAAGAAGTTAAGGGAATAGTTTGCTCCAGTGGTGAAATTATTGCCAAATATTAGCACCATATCTTACCGTTCTTACAACAAAACGTCCATTTTTATCGGGATAAACGAAAGCGAATGAAAGCTTTGCTTCTCGTCTTCTTGCTGATGGAGCAACTTCCTTGACCTGAACAGAATGCACTTGTCATGCAACAGCATTAATGACAAGGACCAGTAGCAAAACGGGAGTATAATACCAGGTCCGTCAGTTCACGAAGAGTAGCATCTTTCCATGTATATATCTGCACTTCATCCTTAGGCTCCTTTCCTCTGACAGCAAAATCCTCCATGCTGTGATGACCATTATCCTGAAAAGTTCAAAAAAAATAGGGAAGGTGACATTTATTCAGAACTTGAAAGAGCAATTTCAAAAACTTCAACAGATATAAACATACAAACAGTATTCTTGAAAGGAAATACAATAAAAAATGGCGAAGCCATTCTCCCACTTTATGTAGGGTCGGTAAGAAATCTATGACAAGTACGTAAAGCTGAATAACCTCGAAGTACTTACAGCCTACCAATATTTGTTAAAACGAAAATCAGTAGTGAAGTAACTGCATTGCATAAAAGAAAAAGATTCTTCAGCAAAAACTTGTGCCTGAGAATGTTGTCTCGATATCGCTACACCGGCCGAGATAATTATAACCACTTGCAAAGAGTGACGATGAACAAAAAGTGGCATACCTTGGTGAAAACGCGAAGCAACAGCGGGCAAGTCTGCAAAGCAAAATCACGCAACCATGTCACCTCCGGAAGAAAAAAAATGGCCTATGATACAGTTATCAACTATAGGAGCACGACACGAGAACCAAGGGATGATGGCATTCAATCTCCTCCATGTGTCAAAAACTATTCGACATAGACCAGTTTAGGGCTAGATTTGGCGGACATGACAAATAGCAAGAACGCAAAGAATATATCTGCTTGGTGAAAACAAAGGGCGAGAGAAGGAACAAGACAGTGCGTCTAACCTTCTCGCGGTCGACGGTGGGGCGAGGGTTCGGAGGGAGTGTAGGTCCGCGCTGGTGGGGCGGAGGGATGGGGCGCGCGGGCTTGTTCGGGGCATCGGCCCCGCCCTTGACGGCTGCTGCGGCGGCGGACATCTCTGCCGTTTCTTCGGCGATTGGTCGACGAGACCGCTGCTCCGAACTCGTGGACGGGAGGGAGGGAGGGAGGCTGTATGGATGTTTACTACGGAATAGGGCTCCTTGGCTAATAAAATAAAAAGCCTTTTAGAAGCTTCCATGATATTCCTCAATAATACCTCTAAACTAAACTTGTGTATTCTCATTTCCACCCCCAATTCGGTTTTATATGGTTCGTTTGATTGTTGGTGCGCACCGGTGTACACCGGTATATCCCTCGTTTCAATCCTCCCAACTTATGTTGAGATTACTTGTATCGACTTTATAAGTCCTTTTGGTATAATGCTTTTTAACTATGTTCAAATAAATTTATTGACATAAAAAATATGTTATAGTCTTTAAAGAAGTTTATATAAAACATAATCAATGTCACATCACATAATAATTATCATTCCAACCCTCTCGACCCTCCAAACATCTACTGTTCACAGGGGATACCCCAACCCAACCCAGTTACCAAACGGATCCATAGGCTTCAATTATTTCTTAGTCTAGAATCATTTCTAAGGATCCAACTTCAAAGCTTCTTCTTGTATAAAGAAAGAATAGAGTGTTAATGTATTTTAACCTTTTACAGTAGGACCAAATTGTTGTGTATTGAATTGATCGAAGATTTGAATTTTCTCCCGTCACGTCAATAAAAATATTATACAGTTAAGCTTTCCTTCCCTCTCTTGGCTTTCTTATTTTTCACCAAGGCCTCCTATCGGAGATCGGGCAGGGGACCAGGACACCCCGTAACACGTTATAATACAGAGGCATTTTCAACCTTCCCAATCTCATGCAATTCCTCTTTCCAAAAATCATGTTTACTCTAAATAGAAATTGAAATCAACTTACCTAATCCCTTCCTCCACTCTCAAATGTATCTCTCACTCTCTCCTCGTTGTGATCTCCCTCTCTCCTATTTACAATATATTTTTTTTATTATATAGGTCTAGAATCAGCATATACTTACAAAAAAGGAGATACATAATTTGGTTAAATCATCAAAGCATGACAATTCATTATTAAATTATCATTTTTATGTTAATATTATAAAATATGATAAAAATGATAGGGCGTCTTGAAAAAATGAAGCTTAATCCTACATAAAATATCTTATATGAAAAAGTACATAAATCATGGTCAAATATCAATTACAATCAAGAGAAGTAGGAAGATATTAAAAACTCATATAGTTTAAGTAATAAGGAATGAGAACAAATATTATATAAATATAAAATTTATGCAAGAGTATAATTTAATCTAGATGGTCTAGAAGATCTACCCAATGGATTTGCGTTATCGAAAAATATATACAACTATGTATATATTTTAGTTCTTTGTCTCTCTGTGATTTTAAAGATGACATACACAAGATGATATCGTAGTCTCTCGCATATTCTTCTATGATTGCAAAATTACTAAGGATTTCAGCTCGACCTAACTCCACTAAGAAGCAAAGTGCAGTTGCTCTGTCTTGTTGTTTCTTTGTTCAAAAGACGTGTAATAAACTTTTATATATTTAGTTTGAAAGTTGTAATTCCGTAAAGATTCAAAACCACAAAGTTCTTCTTTAGAAAAAAAACTATTTTTGATGAGTTGATCGATCATATTTCTCAGACTGATTGATCATTCCATATCGATCATGTATTTCCATTGATCGATCATGCATTGTCCATCATATCTATTTGACCTTGTGGACCATTATTTGAACTACATTCAAATGGTCATCAATTGATCGATCATAACTTTTTAGTTGGTCGATCATTTATAGTTGATCTATCATATTTGTTAACCTGATCGATCATATCAGGAAATCTTCATTTGATTTCATGGCATTTTTTCCAACAGCCGCTTTTCTTGATCTCCTATATAAAGGACCCCATAGCCATTGTTGGAACACACCACTCGAGCACTACTTTTGGTATGATCAGTAAGTGTTATGATTGCTCATTGTTTATTTACTTAAAGACCATATTTTAAGCGTTATATACCTTTAATCGTTTCAATTTATTGATCGGTAAGATACTTTTTTATGATCGATCATGGGTCACTAACCTATCGATCATTTGAATATTGATCGATCATTTTCTTTTTGTGGATCGATCATTCTACATTTGGAACTTACTATTTTTGTCTCTCGACGCTTACTTGTTATGTACACTATAATAGAGACGCATACATCCTCATTTCAACATACAAGTCATTCGAGTATTCCTCTCTCTCATTCGTGGGTGTTTATATCTTTAAGAGAGAAGAATTCTAAGCCAAAAGCTAGTCCCGATTTGTAGCAAGCTCTTCAAGCTCTTTGTGTGTAGTCAAAAATCATCTTGAAGCTACTTAGGATTTTTTGATGATATTTTTAATTACATAGCTTCCAATTGCTTTAAAGATACGTCTGGTTGAATTAAGTATTTGTATATCCAGTTGATATAATATGTCTGATGATCTGAATACTGTGATCTGACTTTACACTTGATATATCTTGTCATCTCATATAATTATTTTATCTTATTCATCCAACTTTGTACTGCAGGTACTCTTGGAGTTCTTTCTACAAGAAGCTCAAGGTGAAGCCTCAAGTGGTGTTGTAGCTAGCTTAGTTGAAGTGCTGACTTTGGTGTCTAATCCAAAGTTGCGACTGAAGGCGACAGATTATACCTCACGCATCATGGAAGCATGGAGATCGTGTCACATACAATGTAGGTCGAGTAGTCATAGTAGTCGATGGGGGCAATGGAAATTTAAAAGAAAAAATTGATTAGACCACATGGCACATAAACAATTCTCATGCCATTTCATAAAGATCACACAAGTAATAGAATTTTCTCTTGAATCGTGATTGCTAGCCACAAGCCTCTAAGAAAAGAGACCTCATGTCTCAAGTCTGATCCGATGTAGAGAGAACTTGTGGGATCGTGAATGAGATACGTGCTTCCCACAATCCAAAGTGATGATTCGAGCATGGAACCTCATGATTTCATCTCATGAAATCTGATGTCTCTTTCACGTGTACGAGATGCCGAATAATATGGTGAACCATGAGCAATCAATCTAGCAACAAGACGGCAGTGTGGCGACGATCGCGTTCTCAATGACACCTTGGTGGACGACGATAAGGAATCGAGAGAGAGCAATGCCATGATAGAGAGAGTTGTTTCAACAATTGCTTCAATTCAATTATGTAAAAAAAGAAGAGTAGGGATAGTCATTCTTTTATACAAAATTGGAGATCTCGGGTGCATCCCTAATTAATGATAATGATTGAGATTGAAATATTTTACTTCTACTCCAAGTAAAATGGAATTTAGAATTAACAAACCATTATAAATTCATTGTCCCAAATTTAATCTCAAAATAAATCACATACTCTTGAATAAAGAGGAAGAAGAGAGCCACATTCCAAGAATGAGGAAAGGAGATAGCCTCCTTCCTCGTTTGGATGGTGCACGTCCACCTTGAGAATTGGAGAGAGATTTTCTCTCTTCGGTCTCTTTTAATGTAATCTCATTACATTAAATCTTTACTCATAAAACTATTTATCAATAAAATATCACCAAAAAAATTGCAAATTATTTGTTACAATTATAAATAAACCATTGATATTTTATGAATCATAATGCTAAATGTACATCATATTCACGTTCAATTGTATAATGTGAAACCAAATCACATTAACCTCTAAATTGTGAATCCCATTCAGAATTATGTTATATTATGGATCACATCCACAACATCCATTATTATTATGGATAGTGTTATCCACATTAATCAAATCCATGATAATTATATCCAATTTAATTATCTTAGTTGCCTCTCTACACATGCTCCAATGATGTAAATCATATCTACATTATTAATGGTAGTTACATCCAATTTAATCATCAATTTCCCAATGCTCAGATATTCTCAATAGTATAACTATTTTTGAACTATTTCAAGAACAATGTGCCTTCTCCGCGGATATTGGGAGATAAGGATAATGCGACTATATATTCCATGTATAGTGACTTGGATAGCGAGATCTAATATCATATCCACATCTAGAAGACCTCTTAGAGTTGTCTGATCAAGTCAAACAGAATAATCAATCTTCCCATTGCATCTGAATCATATCCAGATCAATATTTAATATTTGGACCTAGATTGGATAATTAGTTTACTGAGTGAAGTCATTAAATTTCAAACATTTTTCATCACTCCGTCGGAATGAAAATATCTTGGTTAGACAATTGTGATGCCTCCAGAGATACCCAACAATAGACATTCACAACATATGATTCCACATTCGAAATACAAATTGTACCAAACATGCAGGAGAAAAGTATAAAAAAGAAGAAGTGCATTTTTTCATTCCATTTCATTCATAATTTCATGTCCACCCAAAAATTTGCATACATCGACATACAATTACATCAACATGCATACATCGCCATCACATCTCTCAAAAGAAAAGAGTACATGTATAATGAAAGGACATGAATCCACTGTACCACGAAAAGAACCGAACAAATCAACCACTGGCCTCCTACTGTTGCGACTATGAACCTACCGAATACATGCAAAGAGGTTTATGAACAAAGCACCCAATATAGATATAAAATAATAATTATAAGAATAAAAATTGTGAACAAGAATAAATATGAAAACCACAGTGTATAGCTGAACTCCCTTTTTTCCCAAAATCCAATAAGGAACAACACCTCGCAAAAAAATCATCCCATTCTAAACGGCTTCTACCAACTCGGCTTATTAATCCAATCTGGATATGGACATGTATTAGACAAAAATTCTTACTATAAAGAGAGTAGGTCCACAATAGAAAATATAATCCAAGTCCACATTCCATATATAAAGTTCCTGACGGAATGACACAATCTGATTCAATACATTTAATCATATGTAATCGTTAGTAATCAATAGCTTTATGACTTTTTATTTAATAATCTTGGTGTCTTTCCTCATAAGGGTGAATCCGGGTACTTATACGTGGAGACAACACCTATAA
Source organism: Ottelia alismoides (assembly GCA_037367405.1). Classification (NCBI taxonomy): domain Eukaryota; kingdom Viridiplantae; phylum Streptophyta; class Magnoliopsida; order Alismatales; family Hydrocharitaceae; genus Ottelia; species Ottelia alismoides. The sequence continues at coordinate 179,098 of JAZKJV010004241.1, read as the reverse complement.
GTACTTAGAAGTCACATCGGTAAGGAAAGATGATATTGGATTGTAGATTAATGCTGCTTAGGGTTACCACTCACACCCATGTTAGTAACACACATTCTCAACAGGAGTCACATAGAGCTCTTAGGCCTCATCACCAGGCGGAGAACACACGGAACATAACGTACAACACAAAGCACAAGGGCACATAGGCGCTCGATGCCATGGCAGCATAATCACTAAGACACAAAGGGGAGCAATAAGCAGTGTACACAACATACAGTGAATTAAGGCCTCTCGACCGGGTTATTACAGTTGTCCAAGTCTCTATCCAAGTTTCCAAGAAGGCATGCTTCTCCTTGAAGGTCTATTTCTCTTCATCAATAAGCTTAATACTCCAAATGATTCACATGAGATCACTTAGTCATTAAGCCAACTGGAGTCGGATAGTCGTACATCATCTCTATTTACTATTTTCATAATGTATGACTATCCATCGAGCTACTAAGTTAAAGATAACCCTTATAGAGGGTCTAAGTCACTAAAGCGATTAATCCACCAAGTAAATTTAAATCCCACAAACAAAATTAATCCACCAAGTGACCCTTATAGATGTTCCATTCATTCCACAAAAAGAAGCATGACATTTCAATTTCAAGCTTAGCACCAACATATGGTAAGAAGCCAAGAACTTTATCCAATAATGGATGCAAACCAGTGCCAATACAAGAGAAACTATACTCACAGCTACATATCTCAAAACCATGCTAGATATCACAGTAGCTCCAGATGGAGAAATAAACTATGCTTTACAGGAGCAACTAAAAATCAGTGCATCCCAAAATCATAACAAACACATGTTATTCAGAATCATTCATCTTGCAATCCATCTTTAATTTTAAAATGGAAGCACTCTTGTCAAGAACCCGATGCAAGATTAGAATCAAGTATGTGCTCGGTAAAAAGACTACTTTGAATCATATCGTAGAACTAGAGTCATATCATCAGTTAAAGAAACATTCCATAAGATATGGAAATTTCCTCACTTAGATAAAAACGTCTCTTTATCAATGTTTATCAAGTTAAACTAATGCAAGTAATGCTTATATTTCTCATTGGTAGTTGGATAGATAGACAACTCGGTTCCAAATAGTACACATAGCCGGTTATTAAAAACTCAACATATGACAATAATGTCATATTCACAACTTCAATTGTTTTACACACCGCATACCAGCCTCATGAGCTATAATAAGGAAAACATCCACCTTAAAAACACTAACTATTAACATAATATAATATAATATAATAATTATTGCACATGCAATACAAATGGTAAAAAATGGGACATTACTGTCCCCTCTTACCCATGGTCATAACTCATGTCTCTCTCCACCCTACCTCACAATTTAGGGGTGCACATGGATCGGATTGGATCGGATTTTGGCTTAATCCATGTTCAATCCACACTTAACGGATTTTTTATTTTTCCAATCCAATCCATTAAACATGCAAATCCAATCCGATCCGATCCACCGGATTACGGACTGGATCGTATTGATTCGGATTTTTAATACTCACCTAAGGTATGATTAAATTTGTAGCACACTAGACATCGATATTCGAATCGTGGTTTTAAAATTGAGGTTATGGATAAATGTAAAAAAAAGGATAGTTAATTTTTGAAAAGCAACAACACATATGCTTATTATAAATTTAGTTAGAACAATCATTGTATAACTAAATATAAATAACATTTGTAGTCCACATATTCCATAAAAAAGCATATCGACTTTGACTAAAATTGTAGGTTTGTGTATATCAAATATGAAGTACAACTAACCTGCTTGGCGACGTGGTGCAGAGGGAGGACCGTGCACAAAGGAGGTTTAGGACAAGAACCATGACCGATTCTACGGTGTGGGAGAGATGTATCTGAGGTTCATGGTTGCACGTATGCAAGGGAGGTCTGCGAGAGCCGAAGATGAGGTATGTCTGCGCACACGCGAGGGAGGTCTAGCTATGCATACGTGCAGTTGAGGACAAGGAGGGCGCCGCTGAGGACAAGACCGTAGCAGGTTGAGGAGGAGTTCTGGATACACGTGCGCGAGGGAGGTATGGGAGAGCTAAGTATGAGGTTTGGCTGCGCATGCGCGGAGGAGATCTGGCTGTGCATGCACGCAACTGGGGACAAAGACAACATCCAACGGAGATGACGGAGATGTGTGTGCCTGAGGGTGGAGATGCATGCAATGTAGATGGATATTTTGTTTGGAATGATCTTAAGGGGGTTTAGGCTTAAGTTTTTTGTAAGAATGTTTCGTTTAGAAAATTGGAAGGGCTTGAAGGACATTGTGGGTAGGTATTGCTTTTTTCTAAACTAATAAGTGAGGTGGGTAAGGGGGTTTCCAACAAGTGGTGTGGGGTAAAGCTTGAGTTGAAATGGGTTTAAACTCTAAAGAGAGTAGCTTGGATATTTGCACATAGCTTTCAAGTAAAATTAAATATACAATATGCTTTAATGATAAGAAATAAAATTATTATTTATTTATCAACGGATTAACGGATTGGATCGGATTGGATTTTGACAAAAATCCGATTCAATCCATAAATGAACGGATTTGTAAACTTTCAATCCGATCCGATCTATTAGACCTATAAATCCAAACCGATCCAATCTAATGACCACAGATTGGATCGGATTGCGGATTTTATCCGAACCATGTGCACCCCTACTCACAATTGCACTTTCCAAACTTTTGGCTAGTTTACATATCAGCATCTGCCAGTTGTCAATTAATCATGGAAAAAGCTTGGAAAGTCAGAACACCTTGGTTTTCATATTTCGTTCCAATCCCTCTTTATCAATGATGAACTCGACAAACTTAAATCTCCATGGTGTAGACAACATAGTTTAATAATTTAAACGTTCAACAACTAATACACATTTAATTCTCTATTTTCAGCAATAAATTCAGTTCAAGATGAAGATTTGAAATTTAAACTACACTAGTCGAATTCAACTACTCATTGTAAAATCAAGTTAAGTGATGTAAATTTTTTCAAAGGAATCATTTGCAAGGAGAAGATTTTTTTTGTTACTACAGATAAATAAAGCTAATACTATAATTCTTCTTTAATGTCAGACAACGGAGAGAAGAAATCTTACTAATTTAAAGAAAGAGATCTTTCATTGCTTTGCAGCTCAAAAGCGCGAAGTACTGATAATTCATATAAGCATGCATAATATTTCATTGATAAAGTCGGAGATGATGTTAAGAAACATTGCTTCAAAATTTTACTTTAAATATCAGATGCTCGAGAAGGCTATTGTCAAAAAGCACCTTCATCCAAAGAAGAAAATTGGTAAATCAATTGCTTCTAAGCATAATAAAGCTACTGATTTGGCGTTAGTCTTGGTGGAAGAACCGCTACGTAGATGCGAAGAGGACAATGTTATCAACCTTGACTCATATACAGAATCGAAGGGGGAAATGATATACCAGAGAACTGCAAAAATCCCACCGAGGCATGGAGGACATCACCAGAGGTTGGATTATGTGTGTAGGGATGGAAAGGGTAAGGTTGCATGCGCATGTGCGCACAAATCCGACACGATACGACCTCGAAATCGAAACTCAACCAGTAGATCCAACCAAGGATCCCTAACATCCTAATATGAGGGAAACAAAAGTGCATAAAAGGATAGCAAATGGGATGAACCATACCTTATGGATGCGATGAACGACTCCCTCGTGGTGAGCTCTTTGCGTTGGTGTGCTCGGCTCCTCGACTGGAACTCTGGTGAACTTCGGTAGCTCTCTGATGAGTGTTACATATTAGGATGTTCATATGCCTTAATTGGATATTGGATAAGGTCAGAGTTCTAAAAATAAGGGAACAAAAGTTTAAGAGAGTCGGATCAAAATCTGATTCTCGAGCCAGATCGATACCGGATTTAAATGGAAATTCGGTATCTAACATGTATTATGGTATCTTAGTATGTACCAAAGTCTCGAGATCTTATAGCTATAAAAAAACTCAAAGGAAGTATAGTCCTCGAGACTTGATGTGTGGTCCTACTAGTTTCGTATTCATGTGACCCGTAAACTCTCAAAGAAATGGACGAGACCCATGAAAATCTTAAAGGGAACTAACTAGGGTTTCAGACTTTTACATCAGGAAACAAATGAGTCTCTAATGTCTTAATTCCCATGTTGCCTCCCTGATATTGTGCCTAATGTGGGTACTAGGTGACGTACACAAAATAAGAGTCTGATGCCAATGTTAAGCAAATAGTGAAACAATATTCTATATTTAGAAATCATACCTCATACACATGAAGCTAGGGCATGGACCTGCTCCTGACTAACGACATTCAACTGCCTCGTTGTGCGGTGAATAACCGGATCCTACTGCATTATATGTCTGCTACGTTGGAGGGCGCTGGAAACCTCTGTCTCTATTATAAAAACTCGATCCATGTGTATAGGATGAACTACTGGGCCTCTCACTCTATTGGGGTGTAATCGAACCACTAACACTAGGGGAAACTGTGATATGAAGTGACCAGGCTGATGACAATGGAAATAACACACGGTGAAAGTGATCCTCCAGAAACCATATTGTCTCCTCATGATTTGTGGCTATACGGGTGTAGCAGAAGTCGAGAAGATGTTGCACCGTGACTGGACAAAGCATGTCCCAAGGTGTGAGATGCAGTGGAACCGATGGAAGTTGGTGCCACCACAAATGGGTGGAAACTGTGATTTATGCAAGGGCAAAGTGAATCTCGATGTGTTGCTCTGTTGTATTGTAGATGGACCGAGTCTATCTTGTAGGTTGTCATCTCTGAGTAGCCTCCCACCTTGCCACTTCCTTGATAGAGATGAGGTACAAGGTAGACAAACAATCTTGTACCTCCTCTCTCATGCCACGGATGAACTTTTGTAAGTTCTCGTGTAGGTATGTTGTGGTGGCAGGAGAGTGGCGTGCAAGCTCCGTATAGCAGATCAGGTACTCCTGAGCTATCATGGAGCCTTGTGTCAGCTCTACAAACTCTCTTCTCTGCTCTTCAACCCAATGGTCTGATAGTACTCTTCATGAAACTCGTCCACGAATACATCCAGAGTAAAGGATTCTGTGAGGTGCTCTTTGATGGCATCCCGCAATCTCTCCGCGTATCTTGCTAGTGAAAATTTTGCGAAGGTAAGCAAACTATCTGATGGAGCGTGGATAATCTGTAGCACCTTGGACACATGCTCCATCCACAACTCTACATCAATTGGTGTAGTGGTGCCAAAGAATCGCAACACGTGGGACCTCTGGTAAGCATCATAAGTAGTATGATACTTCTGTAAGGCATTCATATCCCCATCTTACATTGAATCTAGTGATGGTATCAGATGTACGTTGGCCTCCTCCTTTGAAGGTCTATAGGAGGGGCCGAACTAGTATAAGAGCCTCTGCTCTAACTTCTCTTGGCACTGCTGGATATCGTGAAAAACATGTACCAACAAAGCCAACTACCTTGCCACATCTAGATCGACTCGTGGCGACATAATCCTACACAAGAATCATAACATTACTTTTAAATCATTTTTAAGAGACATGCGAAAATGAGAATGAATTTACTAGTCTCCTGTGAAGGTTAGCATTTGGGCCTTAGCACATCATAGAAGCATGTAGGTCGCATCGCATCTGACCTAGGGCAACTAATCATACTAGTTGCATTGGGCATCGGGGATTAAAATTTTTAAATAGATGATACTACATGATTCGAGAACACTTCTCAAGCTATTTCATCAAGATCACAAACGAGTTATAGGAATACCTCTTGAAGCATGATTGTGGTCCATTGTCTCTAAAGTAAGAGACCTCTCGTCTCAAGTTCGATCCGACAAAGGCGACACTTGATAGCACGTGGATGAAACACATGCTTCTCACAATCCAGTTCGAAGTTCCGAGCAATGAATCTCTTGATTTTGTCTCACGAAATCTAATGTCTTCTTCACGAGCAAGGAGCACCGAAGAGGACAGAGATCTACAAGTAGTCGATCCGGCAGCACAACGGCGTGACGATGATGACGAAAATCTCTAAGTCAATATGTGGATGGCCAGAATTGAGAGAGAAAGAGATGGGCCTGTATTGAGAATATAAGGAGAGAGAGATTGATCTTGCAATTTTGTTGTAAAAGAAAGAGTTATCCTTTCTTTTTTAAAACATATTGGATGACCATGGATCCCAATCCATGTGAACATAAAATCAATGGGGTAGATGACTTTGTGCTTTTAATTAGTGGCCATGATTTTATTGCATAAACTTGCAACGACAAATAATCAATTTAAAATAAATTAAATATGTTGTAAATAATTTACAACATATTAAATTTAACTTAAATCAATCTCATGTGGAATGAATGGAAAGAGAGCAAGCCCCCTTCCGTTCATGGAGAAGACGATCACATTGAAATAGGACTCAATGTGACAGTCCAGCCTCGTTGTAAGGAAAGGTGGCTCTCTCATTCCAGTTTTGTGAGATCCCATATCTCAACAAATATTCCACATGCACAACAACTTTTGCTACATAATTATTCACCAAAATGATTCCAAATTATTTTGTGATAATTTCAGTTATTTCATCAAAAATTATGAATCGTATCCATACATCCAATACGATGAATCCCATATTCATCTACAAATAACACTAATTAATTAATATTGTGTTGTAAATAATTACCTATAATTATTGTATATTAATATACTAATTATTGTGTTATTATTTTATGTATTTATTAAAAATAGAATAATATTGTATATAATTAGTTAACCTAATTTATATACTAAAAATCCAAAAATAAGAAAATAATATAAAAAGAATTAATTTAATTCTTTAATTTACTTCTAAAAATATTTACTATGTCTATATGACTTGTTTTCTCTTTGAGTTATACATGAAAGTTGTAGATCTCATCGAGATCTACAACTTTCATGTTCCCATTTTTGCTAATTCATTCTCCTTTTATTTATTTTCTATTTTCTACCAAATTTTGCATTTATCTTAATTCTGATTGGGTCACATCGAGCCATCTCAACACACTACGTGGCCCCGCCTCTTCTTTGCATCCCGTCGCCTCCTAGGCCGTTGGATCATCAAATCCAACTACTGGAAGACCTTCATCATCCTCCAGTCCCAGTTCCCAACATTCGCGTCTCTTCATTCATCCTTAACTTCTCCAAAATCTTCCAACAACTTCCATTAACCATACCTAAGCCTATCTCCTTCGCTGGTTCCAGGTGGTTGAAACCTCCGTGTCAACCACCTGGAACTGCTAAATCCCTTCCATCAAAACCCTACCCCCTGGCCTTGCAATCATTATCCTCCATTCTTGGAATCCCTCCCAACCATCCCTTGCAATTTCATGATAGAGAAAGCTTGTGAGATCGAGCATCGATGGAGATTAGATTCCGGTGAGATCCAAGGTGCCTCTGCTCTGCTGCAGCCGATTCCACTACCGCGTGAGCTTCTTCGAGTAGCCTTCAAAGTGAAGAGATGACTAGAGCCATCTGAAGCTCCAAATATCGTCTCGTTTTCTTTAGCTCTTGTTCATCTCAGTTCATCTTCTACATCTTCAGGAAAGATTACATCCTTGTTTCTTCATAATACCTCCATTTTATTCTAATGTGAAGCTTTGATTAGTCATTGATATAAGCACTTGGATTTCTTCGTATTACTTCAATCATCTTTGCGTACATCTCATGATCCCTCTTCCATTTCTCCATGAGTCGAACCACCTTATTCATTCTCTGTCCTTACAACGATCAAAGACCCACCTATGGTTGTCTTCCATCACCCGATTAAGCTCTCCATTCCATCTCCCGTTTATCCCAATATATTCAGATCCTTGGGCTTCTTCCTCAAACACCTGCAAATAGAAAGGGGCCTTCAATGATCAGAAAAAAAGTCAAGCTCTGATCTCGACATTTGCCATCGAAGCCACTTCATCGATGGAGCTTCCCCGTACACGTCTAACCTTCATCAGGCTATTGCCATCTTTGCCGTGACTCAAGGAAGGTCAGGAAACATTCAGACTTAGCAGAGGTGCTTGGAGAAGGAAGATCTACTTCACCGGAGCACTGCCCACTCGCCGCTGTACGCGGAGGAGAGGGAAGAACCCGCAAAGCAGGTGCCGTTCGATCTGATCTTTCAGACCAGATCCAATAACCTAAATTGTCCCTGAGACTGATACCAAAGCATCGTTTTTGACCAAAGGGTCGGAGCACCCAAACCTCCCACGAGCCGCTGGCAGATGATGCGTAACCCAAGCCACGCCACCCGAACCTCCCCATGTCACGTATAACGCGCACATGATCTTGGTGAAATTGCAGTCAAGCCTAGTAAACATAAAATTGTAGATAAGTCCAGTCATTGGGAAAAAATGCATTAATATCCGAACGGATTTATGTATGTACATTTTAATACAATTTGGACTTTGTTGTAATAAAATAATTCATGTTTTCTTACATTTATCCCCCCTGTATTGTTGTATTAATAACTTGTGAACCATTAATCCATTTTTAATGAAATTAGTATTGTTGGAAAGCTAATTTTGCACTCTTTAATGTAATGCAATTATTGATGTGGTCTATATTTAATGCAATAAAGTTTAGAGTTGCCATCTTATCTATTCGATCTTCTTATTTACTTTAAATTGAAATGCAACTGGATTGATTCGATATCTCTTGGCATTGATTTATCATTAATTAATTGATCTCACAAGTATTTATGTTATTAAATCAAGAGCATATTGTATGTTGTAGCCTTTGTGAGTCGTATTGTTTATCATGTAAAATAATTGCATAAAAAATATTTTAAAAAAATTGTATCCTCTTTATGTTTATTTGCATTATGCTTGACCTAGAACCTAAAAATCACTGAATTAAATAATTAGTGTCTACATTTGACTAGATAATTACTCGTATTCTTGTGTTCGACGCTGGACTTGCCTAGGTAAAAATTAAAGCTGAGAACACTTCATGAAGATTTTCTCTCAGTTATGAGTGATTGTAAATTGGCCCATGCTACAAGAGAGCATACTATGATTGTCGATCGAGGATTCATCAGTTGGCGCTGCTATCGGGGATGTAACATATTATTTGATTTTATTTAGAGTTGATTATTTATTTATACTAATTTTTAGAGTCTTTTAGGTTAAGTTTGTTTGTGTTACTTTATTACTTTCGTCTGTATTTTCTCTATGATTATAGTTATTTGATACAGTAAAATTATTATGACATTCTTATTATTTTGTGGTAGGGATCTTGGAGCCGACAAAGCTCGGAGGACTATAAAGACAAGGAGCTTGGAGCTTCAACTGAAGAGATTGCAAATCGATTTTTATTCAACAAAATTTTAGTTAAATTAAATAACATTTGTATTGTATTGTGGTTTAGTATTTGTTGTAATTTATTACGCACTTCATTTGTAATCAGTTGCCAAATTTACAACGGTTCTTGATTGAGTTCTCACGTGTGTAAAGAAGGCCTCTATTTTATTGTTTAAATTGTGTGGTTGTATCGAGAGTGATTCTCGACTTGAGTGGCAATCTAGGTCAAGGAAATATGCTTCAAATAGAAATATCTTAGGTCATTTTTTATTGATCTTGAACGTAACTTAGGGCACGCAATTTCATTCTCGTAAGATTCGCAAAAATCTTAGGAGATTCATTTGAGATGCGCTTAAGCTACATTCTACTTAGTCAAAAATAATTGAATTTCTTCATCACTAATAGAATTCATGCTAGGTGCGGCTTTTCTCGACTTGCATCATTTAGAATAATATTTAAATATTCAGTCTTGCATCCACATGGAGGGTGTTGGGAATCATTGTAAGTATTCATAAACAACCGCACGCATCATTGATTTTTGACTGCATTCCGTTTTCCATCTCCCTTGGTTTTTACTAACCTAGGAATAAAGGAAAAAGGGATTGTATGTTAGGCGATTATTGTGTCGTCGCCTATATCAATTGATAACCAACAAATAAAATTGGGACTGAATTAATGCAAGTTGACTTAAATAATTTGGAACAAAATTAACCTTATATTACGGGAAGTAAAACCCTCATTGTATGCCAATACTTACCCCAGACAAAGTGGGTGAGGACAGATCCCTAAGGTTAAAGCCCAAAATCCTGGACTTCCACCCTAAGTCTCCAAGTCTGACTTTTACGGATTTTGAGAGCTGCAAGTGGTTGCCTCCGACTTTAGAAATACATTTTGGTTGTCTACGCCTATAAGTTCCTTTTGGGGTATGATATTGAACCTGACATCCCAGGAAGATCACTCCATTGATTAAGGTCTTGTAGGACTTCAACTTGGTATCTGAATCTCAAGATGAATGAATCTGAGGGGATGAAATAGAGCTAGGGTTTCGAGAGATTTTAGCAGAGTCAAACAAGATCAAATAAACCCAATTATTTCACCAACACACACAATGAAGACCAAAGATATGGTCTAATTATCTTATCTCTTTTATTGGTGATAATCTAAAATTCAAATCCATTACAAGTAGGTTTATGTAGGATTTGGGCACTATCCTATGGACGTGTCCTCATATCTCAACATGTAAAATAATCCTACAAATAATGAGGGATTTTTCTCTCCCAATACAAGATCGATTTTAGCTCCATTTTAATTAGGTCAACTTGTAATGGTCTCATTTTTAGAAATTAGGTCATCACTTAGTTTAATCAATAAGAACACATAAAGCATCATCTACTGTCTAGTTCCATTTCCTTTTAGATCCTAAGTGATGGAACATGAGGTAAGGAGACCGGAAAAGCCACATAAATATAAAAACTTATGATGTATGCTCAAGAGAAAAACGTACAGTAACACCAGCTCTCTCCATACACATGCAGGACTGAATATATAAAAATATGTCAAAATGCACGCATGCCGATAAAAATCGCACCTAATCTTGCATTCTATTAGCGGGAAAATAATCAAATTAATTTGAACTAGGTTGAATGTAGTTTAGGTGTGTCTCATGAATCTTCAGAGACAGTGAATCTCATCAGATAAAATTGGTGTGACCTATATTACTTATCAAACACGAAAGATATAATCTAAGGAAGCTCTAGGAGCCGCGTGGCTAAACCCTAATATTGATCACTCAAGTTGAATACCATCCATATAAGGGTGAAACAAACTCAACACAAAAAGAAAGTCTAAGTCCAAAATAATTACACAAATATATACAATAAAATACATAATCATTGAAATGCTTGAAGACATCTTCCGTGGCTTCTTTCAACAGGAACTCTACTCCGAGTTGTCCAGCCTCCATTCTCCACAAGCGTCCTCGATGAACGAGCCCCACCACAGAAGAGAATATATAGATATCAGAGATTATCAAACATGTAACTAATGCATAAAACATCACATTACATAATGACCTAAATAAAATATTAGTCAAATTAACAAAAGTATAAAAACCTAAATAATCATATTAATGAGGTTGTGTACCCAACAATAGCTCCATCTGATCACTCGCTAAATGCACATGATAAAAAGTACTCGTTGTATATACGAGCACTTAGGGACTACACAACACCAGATCAGATATCTTTGTGAAGAGGATCTAGCTTTAAATTTATAAACCTGGGAAGTCTAGGGTTTAACACAAGGACACGGGCTATAATACGATTTTTAAGGTGTTTATTAGTTATGTTAAGCTATTGATAATTTATCTATGTCAAAAATAGAGAGATAAACAATGCAGACAAGCAATGCACATCATGAATGAAACAGAATGTAGTTTAAAACATTTTAATGCACATGATAAATAATGCCATAATTAATAGAATGATATTACACCAACACATGCATTTCATCACATTATTATGCCCTAAATTAAGTTATCAATTTAATTCGGGTCCAATAAAGTGATTCAAACTAGAGTAAATTTTCATTTAATGATCATGGAAGCTTCTATAGATACTCTATAAGACAATCCTTATTTAGCTATCTAATCATGAAACAACGCATATCATATCAAAGACAATTAAATGAGGATCAAATGCCACTAAAATCACTTCATTTCGATAAAAGATGCTCAAGTTATTCACGATTGAAACTAGGGGCATAATTGTGATGAAACATGATAAAAGTCTTGCACATGGGTCTCTACAGGGACTATAATGCAAATAATAAAACCCCTGATGAATTTATTGAATACCTATGTGGGGGGTATTTTTATCATTTCGGGAACTAGCCAGGGTTGAACTGCAAATTATCCAAGGGCGCACGTGAAGCGCACACCCCTTGAACTGAAATGCAATTCTGGAGAACTGGGACACTGTTTTAAATTTGGTTCCTGACCAGGTTCGACACACATTTTCACATCAATGTCTAACCCGAGCTCCAAACTTTGATTTTGTGAAGACGAGTTTAATCAATTCCATTTATTCTTTCTCTTTCTTTTCTTCTTTATTCTTTTCCATACTTATTGCATAAGTGTTTGCTAGGGACTAGCAAAGGCAAGTATAGGAGGATGATGAATCTCCATTTCATCACCTTCATTCTATCATTTTGGCCTTAAAAACCCTAGCTAATGCATAGGGATGTTCAAATATTACCGGGTCAAATAGATACGACCCAGTTTGGCAATTCTGACCCTATTTTTATGGGTACCCGGAAAAAGTATCTGGGTCGGGTACCCGTAAGTGTATGATCCAAAAAATTGATGAACCGATGGAAAATACCCACGGGTATACCGGGTACCCGGTTGGGTCAAATCCCGTACCCCACATGGGCTACACCCAAACACTCCATTCCCCCGATTTCACCTCAGGCCACCACTGTTCACATCTTGAACACCTCCATCAGGACCATCATGACCTCTTTTTTATGATTTCCAGGGGAGAATGTATAATATATGGATTGAATCTAGATGAGAATGACATTGCATGACGATCGGTTCTCGGCGAGATGGAGAGGCTGTCGAGGGAACCAAGGGTCATCATGACCTCTTTTTAGGATATCCAAGGGAGAACGTAAAATATATGGATGGATTCAGATGAGGTCGATGTTGTGCGGCGATCGTTCTCGGCGAGATGGAGGAGGCTGTCGAGGGAACCAAGGGTTTGGGCTTTACGTTGCGAGAATAATCATATGGGATGCGAGGAGAAAGCTCCGCATGAAAAGCGTGCCGTTGAATTATAATGCCAGAGATTGCCCATCCCAACAAAATTTAATAGTTTCGATTGGATTTCTCCATTACACACGGAATGGGTGTGCACGGAAGGGGAACATATACTCTACAATGGAGAGGAAAAAAGAGTGACATGGATGTTGATTTTTAATTAAAATTTGTTTGATGTGCTTATTGCATAGTTAATCTATATAATTCATATGATTCTATGTTTATTGTTGAACTCCTTGTACTTACTAGTTATGCATATGAGTACGGATATATATGTATTCAATCCAATCACCATATTTGTTATGCAGATTTTGACATCGATTTCCATATCCATTTTAAATGGATACGGATATCATTTTTGAATCTTTGATATCCACAAGCATTTGTATATGTGTGTATCTATCTATCTATCTATCTATATAAATAGATACTTTCCTTTCATATATAAATACAACTATAAAATGTATTTTTAACCATATGTAAAATAATTTAATACTAGTTGTATAATTATTATGATATAAATATATTTAATGTATTTGCATCATATCCATCCAATGCATGTATAATGAAGGTAATATATAAGATATTTTCTAATATTACTCATTTGCAATCATATCCGTTTTATATCCGTATCCATTTTTTATTTGAGGTTAATGGGGCTGCCCCCTTGGGGCAGCCAACATGGCTGCCCCCACCATTTTCGGTATTTTTTTATTTTTTTCAAAAAATACCACCATGTATATTCATCCCTATATCCCTCCTATATGTCACTCGGATTTCGTCAGAAACAGAGACTTCTACGGTCTCCATCCAGACAGTCATTTTTAACAGTAATAGGATTTTTAAAATCGACACCATCTCGATGGAGGCCGTAGGAGCCTCTGTTTCTGACGAATTTCGAATGACATATAGGAGGGATATAGGGATGAATATACATGGCAATATTTTTCGAAATAAAATAAAAAAGCCAAAATAAGGGGACGAGGCGGCCCTATTAAATCCTTTTTATTTCTATGGTAATATAGTTTTAATATCCATCGATATTGTATCCGCGTTCGCATTCGTATTTAAAACGGATAAAGATATGGTAACTCTTATATTTGTATTAATCAATTTGCATCCCCAGTATTAACAAATTCATGCCATATTTATTAAATAGTTTTATAAGTATTTTTCATTAATGAGAGAATATATTGGTTGTGAATTGCGTTCATATATTGTTTACCTTGGAAGTGATACCTCATGGGTATCCGCAGGTACCCGTAACCCCATCTATATATTTCGGGTACCTATTAGAGGCAGGTACCCGTTAGAACGGGTCGGTCGACCCATAACGGGGCGGGTCATTGAATGAATAGATCGGGTACCCGTCCATGAACACCCCTACTATTGCATGTAAATAACATTAATTTGTACATATTAATATTCATTATTTATTGTATAATTTGTATATAAAATAAGGTTTTTAATGTCAAAATTATAGAATAAAGAGAAGAAAAGAAAGTAATAAAATATCAAAGATATTTGTTGATCCTGAACTCGAGACCAAGCTAAGAATTGAGTTGGTCGACAAAGAATAAAGTAGGGGAGATATAAAATGAACACTGTGTATTATTTTTATACAAACTCAATTTGTATTTTGTTCTCTACATTTGATGAATAAATAATAAAGAATAAAATAGGTGTCAAAATGCGTAAATAAAGAATAAAAGAATTTGATTTTTATTCTGTTTTTGGCCCTTATCTCCCCCTACTTTATTCCTTGTCGACCAACTCAATCTTGACTTGGTCTCGGGGTTCATGGTCATCAAATATCTTCAATATTTTATTTCTTTTTTTTCTTTTCTTCTCTTTATTCTATAATTGTAGCATTAAAAATCTTATTTTATATACAAATTTATACAATAATAATGAATGCTATTATGTACAAATTAATGCTATTTACATGCATTAGCTCGGGGTTTTAAGGCCAAAATGATAGAATAAAGGTGATGAAATGGAGATTCTATGTTTCGTTCCTATAGTTCGATTTTAGTATTTAGTTTTGTGTTATCATCAGTAGGTAGCTTATAATAGCTAGTAATCCTTTGCCGGAGCCCCCAAGCTCCGGCCGGATCTCACGAGGATCACACCTCCTCCGCCCTCCATTTCTCGTCCATTACCTCCGCTCACGCTTTCTCCCTTGATCATTCATTAAGACCCCCTGATCGGGCACCGATCAGCGAAGCAGAGCTCTTCTTTCACCAATCACCGGAGCTCCTCCGCCCCCTCTGTTCTTGCTTACCCGGCTTCAAGATCCAGTCGAGGGCATCCCCTCGAGCAACCCTTTCTTTCTGTGCAGGTCGCGTGGACAACGGAGCCCTCCTGGGCTCGAAAAGAGTCGACCTGCAAGTACCTGGAGGTTCAGTTTTTCCCAAAGCTCGCCAGATCTCCCGTGGAGTTCTGGAACCTCTTTAGACCACCAACGATTGCGTACGTCCTCGTCGGTTGTGTAGAGCCAGTGACGATCGAAGAAGAGTGCCGGTGAAGGGAGGAATTGATGAACGGAGTTCGGGAAAGACGAGTTCTTCCCTGTTCTTCGTAAGGAGCAGCCACCGTTCGATCTGGGGAGGAGCCCCAGTCTTGATCATGTCCGTTGGATCAGCATCGCCACCAGCCGTTGGATCCTCACGCCAGATCTAATCGGAGCCATCCGCAGGTGAAGCGTCATCGTGCGACCTGGACGTGCCACATGGATAAGTGGCACACATCGAACTGTCCATCAGCGCTTATGTTTAGGGTAATTGCATATTTTATCCTGCATTTTTTGTATTTTATTATTTAATTCTGTAAATAAAAGTTAGTGTGTAAATAAAATTGGACTTTTGCAAACAGACCCCTGAACTTTATGTATTTTATTTTGGTCCCTCCTAGAGTCACGTGTAGTCTCCACGTGATTGGGGAAATTTTGCATAGAGACCCTTGGTGATATTTGTAGTTATAAAAATAGTCTTTAAAATTTAAATAAATATTTATTTATTCTGTCAAAATTGCATATGTGCCCCTGTCTTTTTATTTTTATTACAAAAATGCCCCTGCTAGGACTTTGATTTTCGTATGTTTTATTTATTTATTAAAAATACCTCTTGAGCTCCTAAAAATATATAAAAATAGGGAAAAATATCTCGTGCCTTATACTTTCACGCCACGTGTTTACTTGGCATTTTTGGGTATTGCAATTATTTATTAAAGATGAAAAGGAGCCTATTTATTCTCTGTTGAAAATACCAAAAAATATTAAAACATCTCTAAAAAATTCCAAAAAAAGTATATAATATATTTTGACCTATTTTTACAGGCAAAAAGTCACTAAAAATGGAAAAATAGAAACCTAAAAATCTAAAACCTCAAAATCCTTTATTACACGTATTTGAAAATCATTCTGCAAAGGTTTTTCAAACAGTATTTTATAGATTTTTCAAAATAGTTTTGCAACCATTTTCAAATCATTTGTAAGTTATTTTTCAAACATTTTTATTTCACGCAAATAAAAGAAATTTTTAAAACAAAAACATTTTACAATGGTTGAAAATATTTAACAAAATATTTCCAAATAGTTTTCAAAAGATTTTTCAAAAGGATTTTCAAACTATTTTTCAGACATTTTGCAAAAAATATTTCTACATGATTTATTAATCAATAATACAAAAAGTATTTGAGGAATAATAAACATCTTTTTATTAAGTGATTTTAATAAATTTAATTGAATTTTCGACCATAGTTATTAATAAAAGTACGAATGTACTGTCCTGCCTCCAGCCGCCCGACATGTTAGACGTCAATCACCCCGTCTTCTCCGAATTTTCCTCTTCCAATATATTGATCTTCTCTTCTCGTTTCCTTCACAAAAGTCCTTCTGCAATTCATCCTCAATCACATTGGCTCCTTTCCATGGTCAGACGCTCCTCAATTCGAGCAGAAACCCTAACCTAATAAGCCCTCATCCTATCCTCCTTCCTTTCGAGTTTGATCCCCCTTTTAGCTCGAATCGAGGAGCGTTTGACCATGGAAAAGATCCAGCGTGATTGAGGATGGATTGCAGAAGGACTTTTGTGAAGGAAGTGAGAAGAGAAGATCAATATATTGGAAGAGGAAATTCGGAAAAGATGGGGTGATTGATGTCTAACACATCGGGCGGCTGGAGGCAGGACAGTTGACCTAGGACAACAGTTGGGAGGTGGCTATTGGTTCAGGTCAGCCCACTACACGACAAAACAAGCTTATTAAATCAAAAATAAATGATTTAAAATAGTAAATAATTTTATTAATTTTCGATTATAAAATAAAAAATGTTTATTATTGAATGTAGCATTTTATTATGATTTTTAATTATTTTTTGAGGTGTTTTTACAAGTTTTTTTACATTACAGGTGTATTTATAGGTATATTTGCCTATATTTTGTACATTTTTTATTTTATTTTGTATATTTTATTTTATTATTTTATTCTTTTATTTTATGTATTTATAACTTTTTTATGAGTATAAATATATTTTTATTATATTTTTATGATTTTGCCTGAATAAATAACATTTATTTAAAATTTAAAAACTATTTTACAATTACAAAAATCACCAAGGGTCTCTACGCAAAATTTCCCCAGTTACATGGGGACGACACGTGACTCTGGAGGGACCAAAATGATAATGCATGAGGTTTAGGGGTCTATTTACAAAAAATCCAATTTTATTTACACGCTAACTTTTATTTATAAAATTAAATAATAAAATACAAAAATTACGGGGTCAAATATGAAATTACCCCAAACATAGGCGTTGATGGACAGTTCGATGTGCGCCACTTATCCACGTGGCACGTCCAGGTCACATGATGATGCTTCGCCCGCGGATGGCTCCGATTAGATCAGGCGTGAGTATCCGAAGACTGGTGGCGATGCTGATCCAACGGACATGATCAAGACTGGGGCTCCTCCCCAGGTCGAATGGTGGTTGCTCCTTACGAAGAACATGGAAGAACTCGTCTTCCCTGAATTCCGTTCATCGATTCCTCCCTTCACCGGCACTCTTCTTCGATCGTCACTGGCTCTACATGACCGGCGAGGCGTCCGCAACCGCTGTTGGTCTAAAGAGGCTCCAGAACTCTACGGGGAGGTCTGGCGAGCTCTGGGAAAACTGAACCTCCAGGTACTTGCAGGCCAATCTTTTCGAGCCCAGGAGGGCTCCGTTGTCCACGCGACCTGCACAGAAAGAAAGGGCTGCTCGAGGGGATGCCCTAGATCAGATCTTGAAGCTGGGTACACAAGAACAACACAAGTATTTTGTCTATGTATTTATAGACTTATTTTATTTTACATTTTCCTTTTGGTTTTATTCTAGTTTTGATATGTACATGTGTTATTAATAATAATTACAAAATTATAAAAATCTAAATTTCTAAAAATAATGAAGGGTGAATAAAATGAATGTTTTAATCGGTATTATGTACAATAGGGGTCAAAAACCTAACTTCCACACAATAACTCCAAAAAATATAAAACCACCACCATTAAATAGCTTGTGAAAAGTTGTGAATGCTATGCAAATGCTATGTACAATGCAGAGAGAATGATGTACTTTTCAAAAAGAATTTGAAAATGAAAAGAATTTTAACACCAAGAATTTTGCAAAAAGAATTTTGGCACAAGAAGTATAAAATATGCACAGCTGTTTACACGAGCGTGCCGCTTTTTATTTATGTACAAGAGTTAAAAATTTTAACGAATGTGCTGGTTTGACCAAGTTATTTTTAAAGGTATATATACAATTGGTAAAGAATTTTATTTATTTATATATACATTTTATTCCTAGTTAACGATGCATTTATTCCTCAAATTTATTTGAAAACAATTTTAAAAACTATAGTATACAATAATTTTTACAAACATTTACAAACATTTGAAAGCCATTTTGCAAAGATTTTTCACACAATAGACAGCTTGGCTGCAAATAACCTGGCCCCGTACGCATAACGTTCATGTGTGAAGGCTCGGTACTAGGCTAGGACCGATTACAGGTTGGGATCACGTGTGGCGTGACTCCATGCTTCGGGTATCGCCTCGGTTCCACCAAGACTAGGGTGTGGGATCTGAGGCTGTGGCTAGGAAGGATCGTGACATGGCCTCCTCACATCGATCGAATCATCCCTAAATTGGGGTGATCCAAAGACATCTATAGCTTTTCCTCGAAGAACACTATCACTCACGACGATGCTAGATCTGGGCTTCGACGAGCACCATTTTTTCTCCACCGTATTCATCTTGCCTCATTGATGGTAGCTGGATTTTCACAATGCTTTGGTGAAGAAGCAGGAGTCTCCGGGAAGCTCTGCAAGCTTCTGGATGTGGGTGTCGATGATGCTTTGTCGAATGAAAACCTCTAGAATGGAGGTTCGCCCGAAACTCTGACCATTGAAAGGGATTTCACCTGCAAATGTTAGCTGCAACCAAACAAATGTGTACACGAGCAAAGCGACTAAAATGGAGGGTTCTGAGAGTGGTAGAGATGGAGACCCTAAATGGGTTCTTCTCCGATGAACGGAGAAGAAGGGAACTAAGAGGTATGGGTGATGACAAAGTAGAATGATGGAGGATAACCTCTCACGAAGATCACTGATCTCCAATGAAGGTTTGGGCTGAATCAAATAGGAATAAAGCACTACATACACTACAGGCAAAAATCAAAGAAAACCAGATGAAAGCCAAGGAACTACTTATCTGAAGATTGAAGATGATGCTATGGTGAAGGTTGGGCCTGTGCTAGAGGTTCTTGAGGACATCTGGATCTTCTCTTGACGAGGGCAGCATACCTCGAAGCTCGGACGGTCGACGGATTGGTCATGGCATGGCTATTCTAGCCATGGGTCTTCACTGGCAGCCATTCACCATAGTCGATCTTCATTCTTCCTCCCTTCCTGTCATGAAGGAGAGGAGAAGATCTAGGGGAAGCTACACGTAATGGTGGACCACCGCCATTGACGACAAGGAATGTGTATTTGAAGAGGACATAAGTGGTGGTCATAGGTGATTTTCGTGAAGAATCAACCACCACCCCTGACAAGGAAGTTAGGATTGAAGGCGGTTATGGAGTTAGCGTGGAAGATAGTTGACTGGAGAAGAATATGATTATGGGAGTTGGTGGGAAAGACGGTCGAGGTGGTTGGTGAAATTAAGTGAAGATGGGGGTGGTTTGGCGGTTTTCACAGCGGGAAAGAGATGTGCGGGAGGTTGAAGGTGAGTTCCCAATCGTTGGATCTGATCATCCAATGTTCCAAGAAGCAGAAGACATGAGCAACTTTGATCTGATCTGAATATTAGATCTAAGGGCTGAGATTTTAGTGCCTTCAGACGACCAAGATGGAACTAAGAATGGAATGAATGATGAGGAATAGACCAGGTGGCAAACAAAAATCGGGCCACGTGGGCGGCCCAGAGAATGCCACGTGGCCCAATCAGAATTAAGAAAAATATAAAAATTGGAGATAAATCCAAAAGAATTAGTTAGAGGGAGAATTATAAAAAGTGCTAAACATGAAAGTTGTAGATCTCAATGATATCTATAACTTTCATATAGAGGTCAAGGAGAAATATTGTCATATATACATAGATAAAATTAAAAAAAACAAATAATGAAAACATTTTCTTTTTATTTTCTTTTCTCATTTTTGGGATGTTTAGTTTTTGTTTTATGTTAAATAAATAATGGCACAATATTATTCTAATTTTTATCTAATCTTTAATGAGAAATAAATACATAAAATAATAGCACAATAGTAGGGTTATATAATATATATTAATTAGGGTCAATTATTTACAACACAAATATTATTAATTAGTGCTAATAGTCAATGAAACTTGGTGAATAACTTAAGTTATAGAGATAATACTATAAAATAATGTAGATAAATCTGGGATTTATCAGTAGGAGACTCCTTGTATACTTGAATAAAATTGTTTCATCAATTAAAATTGCCAAGATAAAAACAAGTCGAACTCTTATAGCTTTCACGTGTTGAGTTGGTGAATCTATTCAAAGGTTTTGTTTGCATTATATTGGGTGAGTTGATTTCGCACATTTACATGCACTGTAGTACTAGCATCTTTTGAATCGAGCATGCTCATTTCTCGTAACCTCCTTGAAATCAAAGATGGATAATTGGTCAGTTTTTTTGTTCATACTTAACGGACCTTTCATTGAACCGTCTAAATAGCACATCTTCCAATGTCTAACCATCTCCTTCCCCTAGACCTTCTCGGATCCGAAATAACCATTGTTTCGATCCGGTGTATCATGATTCATTCTTAAGGAGTGATTACATCCCAATCAGTCCCTTTCTTTCTTATCTTCTAACCAAGGAAGACAATTTCCTTGGTGAGATTGATTCGATTTCAATATCTTCTTCAAGACCTCACTCCAATCCTCTTTTTGATGAAGGTTTAGAATTTTCATCCACGATGCCTCTAAAGAGACAGAATGGAGAGGAAGAAGAGCGTGAAGACCCAATGCAAATGGTACTGGCTAGGCTAGTAGCCTCTGAGCAGAATGTATCGTTATTGAGAGCGTAGATTGGCTAGTTGAATTTGGGATCAGATGCATCGATGGACACATCTTATAACCATGGACAATGCCAAATGACAAGTTGGTTAAGTCTAGTTGAACCTGAAGTAGAATGCGAGTTAAAGCCACAGTTTCTCAGTTTGTTACATCACTTTCATGTGATGCACACGAGGAACCATATGCATTCCCTAGGGACTTTGAATTGGTCATACATAACCTCATGCATCCTATGGTTAGCCAAGATTACATAAGGCTCAAAGCCCTTCCTTTTTCCTTGAAAGATAAGGCGGATTATTGGATGAAGAACCTGGGGGTAGTTGTAACTACCTATGTTCAGTTCAAGGACCTCTTCTTGAAGAAGTTCTACTCTTTAAGCATAACTAACTTGATGCGCTCATGTATCACTAGTTTCTCCCAGCTTCCCAATGAAGCATTATGTGGTACATGGTAGAGATTCAAAGACATCTTGCAGGAGTGTCCTTGTCACAATTCAGAGATATCTGTCCTGGTTCAGTCAGTATATTGCGGTCTCAACCCTGATATGCAGGGCTTCGTTAGTGCTGCTTGTGGTGACAACTACACTTCACATGGTGCAGACACTATCTGGAAGTTGTTCGAGAGGATGACCGAGATGAGCTGAGCACATTCTACAAACATAGATCAGATAGATACCTCCTTACCACTTTTACCTAGAGGGGGAACGAAGGCTACAGTTGATCCTTCTAACATGGTTATCATAGCAGACAAATTAACCATTGCAGAGAGGATTGACAAGAAGATGGATGAGTTGGCCAACAACTTATCTAAATTGCTGAAGCAGATGGCATAGGTTTCTGAGAAGGTCTCCAAGATCAGGATACCTGTTATGACTGCATCTGCTGCTCATGTGAACCATGTTCACAACATTCAGGAGCAGTCCATGTCAGAGCGACCCTAGCCATAGGTAGAGGACCATATTCTCACCATTATTGTCAGCAACATCTACCATCCGTGGAGACAGTCACTGAGGAGCCTTCCCAAGTGTGGTAGGTAAATGGTGTGTAGTACACACATGACCCTACCATGTAGGGGAGTTCAGGGTACCATTTCTCTTACCAGCATCCCTCGACTTTCTACAACACATCATTTACCCCTACACCTCTTCCAACACCACAAAGCTCTAGAGCCTATCCTTCCCAGGCACTGAGGTAGCAACAACAATCGTACATCCATCAACAGACATACCATCAGGGCCCACATGTGCAACATCAGTCCTAGCAGCAACAATACCATGGACATCAAGGCCAGTCTTCACGTTCTTCTTTTCCTTATTCACATCAGCAGTCATCATCACCCGGTCCCACTAATTTCCATTGGCAGATTCTTGATAAGTTACGATCCTATAGGAACAAGATACATGATTTGCGGGTTGACCTCAACTTCTTACCACTTTTGCACGACGAGCAGACTGCCCCTTCTACATCCATTCCTGCCCAAGTTCAGACTAACCCCAACAAACTGAACAAGATTCAGCAGCAACAGATACATGATCATGTATACTACCCAGATTCTCACAAATTTGAGAATGAGATCCTTCCTTTTGATTGTATTAATCACATGTCACTCATGAGCAGAAATACTGTGGGTGTGCTTTATTGGGAAATGGATATGGAGAGGACTTCTGAAGCTCTCCTCGAGGAGTCTTCAAAGGATGACGAGGCCAGGCATCGCCAGCGCCATCTTCATCATAGGGAGGAGACATCAGTGAGGAGAAAGAGAAGGAGTACGACAACATCACTGCAACACAGAGAAGATTAAGAGTCTACAGAGGACCATGCACCTTCAGTTGAGAGATTGTATCTTCAGCAAACATTCCACAACCTGTAGCAGATAATTGTATTTCTAGTTCTAAATTATTCGTAAAAGATTCAATTGTGAAGAACTCTGTGTCCTTGAATAAAAAACATGTTTCTATTTATGATTCAATTTCTTCGCATTCATCTGCTTGTTCAATCCAATTCCCCCATGCTCTGACGGTCGGAAAGCGTAATATCAAAAAGATTTAGAAAGATGATCTTGAAATGGCACAGTTTTGTAAGGACAACATTATGGTGAAAGTGCCATTTGATGAGTATGTGACAATTCATCCTGCTTTCCAAAAGTACTTGAAGATACATTGTACACCAAGCCTGGTTAGCAAGAAGAAATCGAATAGTTATGTCAAGATACACGTGTTGTCGGTTGCCACTACATATTATCTCAAGAACCAGCAATTACTAAGAAAAAAGAGAGATTTATGCGTGCATTATGTGATGAGTCATATTGATGACATAGCGTTTGCACGCACTCTCCTAGATAACGGTTCTTCGACCAACTTACTCCCTTTTGCCTTATATGAGGAGCTGGAGTTGTGTCCACTTAGAAAATCTAGAGCATTATGCCAGTGCACGGATAAATCTATGAAGAAGGTAAAGGGAGAGGTCAAGGACGTTATTATCTCAATTGAGGGACAAGATTACATAGTGGACTTCACTTTCCTTGAGATGGATATCCCCAATAACATGAGAGAATCACATATCATCCTTAGGCGACCTTTCCTTAGGACCGTTGGAGCTTTATCTGACTATCAGACATGGATGATGAAGTTCCATTCTCCATGCAGAGAAGTAGAACTCAAGGTGAAGCAAACGAAATGGCAATGACCTGATTCAGAATCAAGTACAGATTTCTCTTCATCTTCTGAAGCGGATTGTAGATTTGTAGCACGGTTGGGGTATGGAAATAGAACCCGACGGGACAGAGTGAGACCCTCTTATCTGGAGATCACATTATACGTGATGTAGGTTGCAAGGTGTTGCCAAGATTCCCGACAAGTAGATCATCTATGTATTTCTCTGATGACTCAGAGATATCTTTTGATATGTTAGTTCTTGCCTCTAAGGAATAGTCGAAGGAGTTCGATTCATAGTCGGACGTGACTTTAACTGAACTACCATGTTTCTTTGGCGATCTGACTCCTTGTTCACTACAATTGGTGGCCAACACTACAGGGTTAGCACCACCTTCATGCAACACAAAACTAAATTCGACGACAGATAAATTGAATTTGATTGATGATACCTCATTACCAGAGCTGAAGCCGCTACCTCCTACACTCAAGTATTCCTTTCTTGTGGGACTCAAGAATAGATTCTTTGTTATCATCAGTTCTAAGTTGACCGCAGAACACACATCTATGTTGCTAGAAGTGCTAGAGAAGAACCACACGGCAATATGATGGACAGTGTTAGATCAAGTGGGTATTAATCCTGCTCTTTGCTCATACCACATTTATGTTGAGGAAAATGCTAGGCCTTCTCATGAATTTCAGAGGAGACTTAATCCAAATCTTTGGGAAGTAGTTAAGAAAGAAATTGAGTAATGATGTGGAGAAGGATTCATATACCCCATATCTGACTCTAAGTGGGTGGCCCCCTACATGTTGTCCCGAAGAAGTCGGGAATTCAAAAGGTTACCAATGAGGGGGGAGTTGAGATCCCAATACGAGTACGCATGTCATGGTGCGTCTGTGTTAATTACATACATCTGAATGCCGTGACCAAGAAAGATCACTTTTCCCTACCTTTTATTGATCTGAGAGATTAGCAAGGAAAGAGTTCTTCCATTTTCTTGACAGGTACTTTGGCTACAATCAAGTAGCCATCGTCCCTGAATATCAGGAAAAGACCAGTTTCACTTGTCCTTTCAGCATGTATGCGTTCATGCACATGCCATTTGGGCTATGCAATGCTCCAGATGCTTTTCAGCGGTGCATGATCATTGTATTTGCTAAAATGGTGGGGGATTTCCTAGAGGTCTTCATGGATGATTTCTTGATCCGTGATGATTCATTTGATTCATGTTTAGCGCATCTGGATCGAGTTATTTAAAGGTGTAGGCAGATCGATCGGGTACTCTCTTGGGAAAAGATTCATTTTTTGTTAATGAGGGTATCATGTTGGGGCATCTCATCTCCAAAAAGGGAATTGAGGGTGACCCTACTAAGGTAGATGTGATCAAGAAACTTGATCCACCAACCAACATCAAGTCAGTGAGATCATTTTTGGGGCATGTTAGATTTTATATAAGATTTATTCATGATTTTTCTAAGATTTCCCGATCACTGACTGAGTTCTTAGGGAAAGACACCGAGTTAGTTGTAGATCACAAGTGTCTAGAGGACTTTGAGCTCTTAAAAAGAAATATTTGTGACTCGCCTATTCTGTAGACTCTTGATTGGTCTCTTTCCTCTGAGATCATGACTGATGCATCTATTTTTGTTATCGGATTCCGTTCGTCGTTCACTACGTGAGCAAAGTTTTAGACCCTGCTCCGAAAAATTACAGTGACCAAAAAGGAAATGTTCATTATAGTACGGGCTCTTGAGAAATTCAAGTTGTATATTTTGGGATCAAAAGTGACAAATTACACAGACCATTCATCCATTAGGTATCTTATTGAAAAGAAGGACACAAAGGTGCTTCTTCTTATGTAGATATTACTACTCCAGGAGTTTAATTTGGATATTAAGGATAAACATGGAGTTACAAATGCAGTGGCTGATCATATGTCAAGATTAGAGATGAGGGATTACCCTGATATAGAACCAATCAGAGAAACCTTCCCAGATGAGTTGATCTGTGTTCTCGATTCCCTTCCATGGTATGCTAATGTGGTTAACTATCTTGTCTCCAAGCAAATTCCCCATCGTTGGACTAGGAGCAGTATTGACCGACTTAAGTTGGATTTGAGGAAATAACAACGAGAGGTCTATTCCTTTTCTTTGAAGGACTAGATGTGTCTGGAGAAGGTGTATTCCTCACGAGGAATACCAGAGTGTCCTCACACATTATCACTCTCTTGAGAATGGAGGATACCATTAAGGAAAAAGAACCACTCACGAGGTTATTCAATGGACTCTTTTGACCGACCTTGTTCAGAGATGACACAGATTTTGTATGTCCATGCCCTGTATGTCAAAGGATGGGAGGGACAATTGGTTATAGAGATGAGGTGCCCATGCAACCTATGATTTTATGTGATGTTTTGATGCATGCGACATAGATTTCATGTGTCCCTTTCCCAACAGTCATGGATTTGAGTACATCTTGTTAGATGGACTATCTTTTGAGATGGTTGGAGGCTATACCAACCTGAGCCGCAAACAGTAGGAATGTCTATAAGTTCATAATGGATCATATTATTTCAAGGTTCAGGGTCCCAAAAGTTCTGATATCTGATGGGGGTAGCCATTTTGTGAACAGAAAGATGAAATCATTAGCTAATGATTATCGGTTTGAACATTGAGTAACTAGTATTTACTACCCTCAATCGAATGACATGGTAGATATTTCCAAGTAAGGTTATTGGAAAACCTTAAGTGCATCACGGAAGCATGAAGATTACATCATACGCGATCGGGAGAGACTAGTCGCACTAGTCGCTCGGGGTAGCGAAATTTAAAATATTGTAAAGTGATGAAACCGCATGACCCAAGAACACTTCTTGGATCGTTTCATCTAAACCACAAAGTATATATCATAATACCTCTTGAAGCATGGTAGCGGTCGAAGTATCTAAACAAAGAGACTGCCTGTCTCAAGTCTAACCCGACAGAGGAGACGCTTGCGAGCGCATTGACGAAATGTGTCCTTCTTACAATCCAAGATGTTGATCCAACCGATGAATCTCCTGATTTCCTCACATGGAATCTGAGGTATTCTTCATGTCCCAGAAACACCTAGGAAGACGAAGATCCATAAGCGGTTGAAGCGACAACACGACATCATATAGACGATGACGATTCTCTCTAGGTCAAAAAGTGGATGACCACTTTAGATAGAGAGAGGGTGTGTGTAGGATGACGAGAAGGAGAGAGAGAGAACTTGCGAATTATATGTTGTAAAAGAAGAGCTAGGGTTGCCTCTTCTTTTATAATATTTTGGGAGTCTATGGATCTCAATCCAGGGACAACAATATCTAATGGTTGAGATTGATTTGCGTTTCTTTCAATGACCATTATTTTGTTGTAAAAACACAACAACATTTAATTTAGTTTAATTTAATATATATTGAATAAATCATCAATATAAATTAATTCAATCAAATCAATATACCATGAAGGATTAGGAAGGAGGCGAGCCTCCTTCCAATTAAGAGGGGACAACCACCTTGACTCCTAAATCAATATTGGATGTCCACCCTCCTTATATGGAAGAAAGGCTCCTCATTCCTATTACATGACATCTTATATCTCATATAATCCTTCAATATATACAATAACTTTTATTGTATATTATTTCACAAAAATAATTTTAAATTATTTTGTGAAATATCAATCATGCTATTGCAAATTTGTGAATCATATTCACAACCCAAAATAAAATGTAACATACATTTTAAATCAATTGTCCAGTGCGAATCCAATTCACATCAACATTTAAATTGTAAATGTTAGTTACAAATTGCTCTCTCTTTATATATTATAAAAGAGTTTAATGGGGCTGCCCCTTGCAGGCAGCCAACAATGGCTGCCCCCGCGCTGTTTTTGGCACTTTTTTTATTTTTTTGAAAAATATCACCATGTATATTCATCTCTATATCCCTCCTATATGGCATTCGAATTTTGTCAGAAACAAATACTCCTACGGCCTCCATCGAGATGGTGTCGATTTAAAAAATCTTGTTACCGTTAAAAAATGTCTGTCTCGATGGAGGCCGTAGGAGTCTCTGTTTCTGACGAAATTCGAATGGCATATAGGAGGGATATAGGGATGAATTTACATGGCGATATTTTTCAAAAAAATAAAAATAAAAAAACGCCGAAAATAGCGCGGGGGCAGCCCCATTAAACTCATTATAAAAACACATTCATAATATATATGATTAATATTGATAGTACTATCCACATTATTCATATCTATAATAATTAAACCATATTTAATCATATTGGACCATCATTCTCATGTATCTAAATAATATGAATCAAATTCACATTATTCATGATAATTAAATCTAATTTAATTATCCATTTATCAATGCTTGGATATACATTACATCAATGGAATTATTCTTGAACCCTTTAAAAAATAATGCGCTTCCACGGATACTTGGAGATAAGGACAGGACGGTTGAACGTTCTATGTATAGTGACTTGGATATTGAGATCATATCTCAAATTCAGATCTCAGAAACCTCTCATAGATGCTTGATTAAATCAAGACTGTAGATGTAATCTTCTCATTGCATCTGAATCATATTCAAATCAATGTCCAACATTTGGACTAAGATCAGATCACTTATCTACTGAGAGGAGTCACTAAAATCCGAACCTCTTTCATGACTCCCTCGGAATGGAAGCATCATGGTTATACAATCGTTTATGATCACATCACTCTCGAGTATTCCTAATACCCGTACATCTTGCATACTGAAAGACCTAGAATAAATCCGAAGATATAGATCAATTTTACGCTGTCATCTTCAAGGTTTTATCATTATGGTTCTCATTCGATCATTGGGAGTTGGTATCGATCATATACTTTCCAAAAGCATATATCATACCTAGGTATTGATCATACACTTTTGAAAAGCATATAACAAACCTGCAAATTCAGTCAAGCTTCCAAAGCGAGATGACCATGCACGGAATTTGATTCCAATATCTCATGAGTGAGCTCATGTCTTCCGGTTCAGTAATGAACCTGTATGATCCCTTTGAGAGATCGTATTACTCATATCCCCTTGTACGCACACTAGCTCACCGATGCATGTACCTCGACTAGATCATCAGCCTATTAGTTTTCCAAATATACATACTCAAACATATAGTAACACATCTGTCTCCGGTCAGAGGATGCATGCCTATATCGTGGCAGTATACGGCATAGGTCTTAGTTATCTCTATCTCACTAAGTCAACTCTTTGACCTAACTTATCTAACACCTCCAAATCTCTATTCATATGCAGAGGGCCTACATCAAGAGGCCGATCCGATATCAGCCTATAGAGAAGAATTGCCATCTTCCTCTCAGGCTAGAGATCCTCTCTTAACAATCACTTGACGATGCTTGATGAGTCCTCAATTTAACTCTTTAAATATCATCCAAGCACCAGCCTTTTTGATTCAACATTTGAATCAATAGCTCTACGATCATTAAAATGGCCATGGTACATAACCATAATTATACTAAGGACCTATTAAGCAAATTAGTTATTCTTCATTTCAGACCAGGGAATCATTTGCAATAATATTTATTGCATAATGGCTCGCCATGGGCTCGCATGTCCCCAATCTCCCACTAGCCCAAAGAGTCATTAATGGGCTAATATTTAACCCACACTCATGTGGTAATCACAAGCAGTTTAGAAAAATAACTTGGTAAACTCACCAGTCACTTTATTCCCGAGAGACTACGCCAAGTCCTTTTATGGTACTTGCATATCTCCTAGCAGCAATGCTCGCATCCAATGTGAATGTTGCGTATTATGCAATTAATACTCAATCTTGTTAAAGCAATTATAGTATATTTAACACTACAATTCAATAATCGTTATAACCAGTATAATTTCAATTATACTGATTAGAATGCCCTTATTCCCATAGATCTCTATCTCCTAATACTGACCCAGTCTTAAGTCTTATAAGGCATCTGTTGTTTAGATCTTTTTAGACCAGTAAGTTCTTGAAGATAAGACTTTGATATCACTATCTCAAAAGTCTTGTCATCTTTGAAGATGTTTTATACTGGAAATAAGTGTTTTATCTCCATAGTATGATTAGTAACAGTTCACTACTCCCACTGCATGGCAGACATCTGACTTTTGTACACATCTAGCATACACCAGGCTTCACGTAACTAATGCACAAGGACAAGCAGTTTAACATCATCAACACTTGATATGCTATCCCTTCATATTGGTCAGCACCATATCTTAAGGGAAGGAAGCCTTCCTTAGGTTTTTTTTCTTCAAAAATGGAACATGTACAAGGTGTACCACTAATGTGATGGTCCCAATGCCCTCTTCTCTCTGGTACCACTAATGTACCACTAATCATATCCTTAGAGATGAAACCCTTTAAGAATCTTAAGGTCATAAAGTAGGTATCCAATACCATCCTTTATATTCCTAATGAAGTAGCACTCTATGGTGCTAGATTCCATCTTACCTACATCCACGACATGGTTATGGACCAAATAACTGATGAATTTGCATTTCATCATCTTTATTCATTATTTTAACTTAAAATAACTTATAAAATACATGTAAATATCAATAAATCTATTCTTTTACTAACCCTAATTCTTGTGTAAATTTGTATATTTATCACCATTTTAACCAAAATAAATAAATAAAAAACAAAGGAAAAATAAAGAAAATAAAGACTGTACATATGTAATAGATACATGCTGACTTTGATCCTGAGAGAAGGTCAAGACTCGACGTAATCGATAAGGAATAAAGTAGGAGGAGATAAGGCACAAATATCAAAAAATTCAGAAAATCAACCATCACTTGTATATATTCATCATCTGTACACTGTATATAATACACATTCTTTTCATTAATTTATTCATACCCAAATACAACTCAAACACAATTGTTTTCTTCATGAAAATTGTGCATAAAAATCTTTTGTAAATAATAAAAATAATTGCAAGTATAATCGGTGTACATTGTGTAAATTACAACACTATGAAAAGCCGCAAAGCTCAACTTGTGATATCAATATCTTCTCCACCAAAATTCAAAACTAATGAAACCCACATTCATTTTACTCCAAATTAAATAATCTTTAAAATGGAAGCGATTTCATAAAAATCGGAGTTAAGGTGTGAAATTGGATATTTGGGGTGTTATTGTATATTATACCTATGTATATTATGTATATTATTTACTTATTTATTTTCTTGTACATAGTTGCACATATTGTATTTTTTTATTAATTGTAGATATTATATTTGACTTTTTTAAAATATAAATAAAAATCACAATATCAACAAAAATAAAATCATGTAAATATTGTATATGCAATATTATGTGTATGTTGTAAATACCTATATTTATGTAACCTAATAAATCACCTCTTAAAATCAAAATAAAAATATCATTAACACCCTTGTAAAATATTGTAAATTAATAAATTATTAAATTATATGTATATTTGTAAAGATAAATAATTAAAAATGAAAGCATTGTATATATTGGTATGCATACCTATAAATAACACATTGTATTTACTTTCACCCTTGTATATACCTTATTTATTTAATTAAAAATCACCTAAATCAACTTAATTTAATACTCAACATTATTCATTTAATTATTTAAAATTTATAATCATTTTTATTTTTAACCTATTTTATTTAAATTTTACTGATTTTTTTGTCATTTAGCCTAATTTGTCATGTAGCTGTATGCCTCCTAATTAGCTAGCCCGGGTTTGTTGACCCGGGTCAACTGCATATTCCACACCATCAACCCCACATTTCTTTCTGCCATCCCTCCATCTCCCAAGTTCCCCACGTGCTACAATCTCTAACGATCCCTGATTTCTTCTCCTAACCTGTCGCATAATTAACCCTCTCCATCACCAACTCACTAGATCCGCTCATCTCGCATTGATCCGCTGCTGATTCATGTTTTAAACCACGCCATACTTCACTTATATATATATATTCCTCATTTGCCATCCATCGTCGTTTGATCAATTTTTGACGCACAAATCGCCTAAGATCGACCACCAGAGAGAGTTGCGGTGACATCAGAGCTTTCATGCGATCAGGAGAGCGAGGAGTTGTGTGAGAAGCTCGATCCACCACATTGTTGGAGACCTCCGCCACTTGTTTCACCTCGTTATCTTTCGCAACATATTGAGGCTGATCATTCACATTCATCCACCGTAGGTAGCTATAGCTTTAACTCCTTTGATTTCACTTCTCTGTTTTTGCGTTTTGATTCATTATTTAGTCAAATTAGGTCCTTGTTCTTCTTCCTTCGATCTGCAAGATCGGAGGTGTACTAATCACTTACACATACACCTAACCCTACCATCACATTCGCACGAACTTTCTCCATCTTCTTCTACATGTGACCCCCTCAGATTGGTCCAAATACGAGGATCAACCTCCTCTCTGACCACCATGGTCGGAGATCCACACCCATTCACCATTTCCCTAATTTTTCGCTCAATAAATCGATCAAAAAAGGTCCATGAGCTCGTTTGGGAGCGAGAATCAACATTTGGAGGTTCACCTGGAGCCATGCATTTCTTGACCTCCAGATCCTCCTCGAGCAATCACCATCCTCCCTCGAATCAATTGGACGACACAGAGCAGTTGCAGGGAGCAGGAGTGCCATTTATACATGGATTCAAACTGAGATTGAGAGAGTATTGCCCGACTGAACTTCACCAAAGACTGCCTTCAAGCTTCTTCTTCCAATGTCACCTGGAGTCGCACGATCAAGAAGAAGACTTCCAGAATAGATCTCGGTTGTTGATAAAGCCCCAAAAGTCTACCGTACATCGAGATCCATATTCAATCCTCACCGCTCAAGCATAAGACATCAGATCAGAGGTTCAATGCAATCTAGCCGTCCAAGCTTCTACGTGGATTAAGGGTACATTTACGCCCTTAGCCATATCTTTATTTATTTTACAAATAAGTCCCTAAAGAGACATGTGTCTGCATGTCCATTGACTTTTGCACTATTTTCCCTAGTATTTATTTAAATTACATTTCAGTCTTATTCAAACTAAGGGTGTGCGACACACACATTTTGTGTAAAAATTGCAATAAATGCTTGTATCTTTTGTGTTATTGGTTGGTCCTTGAAAAAATCTTATTTACATTTTGGTCCAATCCAACGCACCTCACGTGCAGTGGCACGCAGATTTGTGGAAAAATTACATCATATGGCCCAACATTTATTCAATAGTTATTAATTTAGTCCATAAGCTAGTTTTCCTTGCATCCATACCCCTGTGAGTCTGTATATTATTTTGCATGTTAAAATCAAATTAAAAATATTAAAACCTCTTTGAAAAATCCATAAAATAATGTTAGCTCTCTGATAAGTAGTTCTTGCATTATTAATTTCCATTTTACATTTTCATCATTTTTACTATTTTTAAAAATTCAAAAACAACTTTCCATATCTGCATTTAAAAATTGATAAAAATATAAAATCTTTTCCAAAAATTCAAAAAATCCTATCTGTTTATTTTTATTTGTTTAAATTTCAATACCATTTTTGCATTATTCTTCTCATAAATACCAAAAATTCAAAAAACATTTAAAACACCAAATAATTCATATAAAATCATAGAAAGTCCTCAAAAATACGAAATAGATTTCTAGAGATTAGAAACATTTATCTTCCTCTTAATGCATTTTCATCCATTTTTAATTTCATCTTCTATTTTAAAAAATCCAAAAACATCTGCATTGTGTTCTATGTATTGTTTTTCCTTTTTTTATTTATTTGAAATTCTTAAAAAAATTGGAAAGTTCTGGAAAAATTTCAAAAACATTAGAAAAATGTTAGAAACCTAAAAATAATTTTATTTGAATTTTCTATTAATTTTTGCTACAATCTACAAATCCAAAAGTTGCCTTTTTCTTACTTTTATATTTATTTCTTTTATTTCTTTTATTTTAAAAAAATTAAAAAAAATTATTATTTTTATTTATAAAATTCTAAAATCTTAAAAAATATAAAATTAGAAAGCTAAATAAAAAATATATAAAATTAAAATTCCATAAAAAATAAAAAACCAAGAGTATTGTGCATAGAAATTCCTCCTTTATTTTATTGAGTTTTCATCTATTTAATAACCCTTAGGATTTTCGTAGCTACCCTGAGTTCGACCCTAGACGCTATACATGTAAATAAATAACACTCATAGTTCATGTGCTTACCTTCTTTTTCTTGCTTGTTGGCTTGAGCTGTGAATAAAATATAATAATTTTTGTTTGACACTTCTTTGAGTTGCAACGACCGCAATTTACTTGTGAATAATTCCATTAAATAAAAACCAGAAAAGTTGTGCTAAACAAATGGCACCATTTCCGGAGAGGCACGATGAGGGTAGCTAGGTTTTTTCTCTTGACCTACTATTCATGGTTGTAGATTTTTGATTATTTTATTTTTATTTTTATCTTCTCATTTTTGTCCCATATTTCTTGTGCATATCTTCTGACACTTGTTCACGATCATTGTCTATATTCCTGTTATCTTCTCATTATTTTTGTCTATATTTTTATATATATATATTGTTGTGTGGATTTCAAATTGTTGATGAGTGATCACTCACTTTGAATTCCACATGCCGTGAGGGAGCTTACACAACGCTTGCATGATCCGATTTGTCGGACACCGAAAGTTTCACAAGATCAAACTTAGGGATTCATTTGAGATCCATTTCACTTGCTCTTCTCATCTTGCCTCTGATCCACCCTTATGTTTGCTTCTTTTGTTTGCCTATATTCTCTATTTTATTTTCATCTTATACTTGTGCTCATATTGTTATAAATGTGTTTCTTACACCTTCTTGTGTTTCCTTTTTTCTGCGAGGGCCCGACGAGCGAGGGAAGCATTCCTAGGAGTGCTGGCGCACCCAAGCGAAGTGGAGGCAGCTCATTTCTTCACCGGGCTGCAGGAGAGCGTAGGAAGAGGAGCAAAAGAATTGGAGGAAGCAGATTCTTGGAGCATTTTGCACATATTTTTTATTTTCTTCTTAGCATTTTATTTAACATTATTTTTGTATTAAAGTTATAATAATTTCTATATGGCATTTGCCTCCTTTTCTGTTTTCTAAAAGGCCATTAAATACCTTATGTGTACGAGGTTTGTTTCACCAAGTACCGGTGCACTTAAGGGACCTCATCAGATTTTTGTTTTTATCGACTTTATTTTCATTTGTTTTCTCGCGATTTTGTGTGTTTGATCCCTTAGAAGTAGGTTTTATTATCTTGCTTGAGTTAGGTAAACAATTAGGTCCAAAGCCCCTGAAAGAGTATATATTCCTATAGACTAGATCGCAGGATTAGACTTAGTTAAATAATTTGGTTCTTGCTCGCTAATAGAAATTGCCGCTAGGACGATTCTCGTACGTCATTTAGGTTAGTTTTAATTCTATCTTTATTTTATGCGTGGATCACCCTACATGTAGAGTGGTGGAGAAAGGTACGTATCTCTTCCTTTGCATGCATCATTGATTTCTTTGTGCATTGGCTTTTCCGATTTCCTTCCATGCTTTCACTCACGTAAGATCAAAAGGAATTGGAAAATTTGTTAGACCAATTTACTTGAAAAAAACTCAAAAAGTGATAATTGTATAATATTGGGGCTGCTAAAGAAAACTCGACCCTAAAAGAAATGTAAGGACAAAATCATTATTTTGGGGAGAGTAACCCCCTTTTTTGTTGCAGGTACTTACCTCCAGACAGAGTGGGTGAGGATGCATTCATAAGGATAGAGCCCAAATCCCTGGACTTGTGCCCTATGCTCCTGTGCATTACTCTTTGGTGCACGGTTGAGATGCAAGCACTTGCCTTCAACCATAAAAAATCATTTTGGTGTGCTAATCCTCTTATCTCCCTTTGGGCCATATATTGAACCTGA
This sequence comes from Ottelia alismoides, assembly GCA_037367405.1. Taxonomy (NCBI): domain Eukaryota; kingdom Viridiplantae; phylum Streptophyta; class Magnoliopsida; order Alismatales; family Hydrocharitaceae; genus Ottelia; species Ottelia alismoides. The sequence continues at coordinate 142,680 of JAZKJV010004241.1, read as the reverse complement.
CAACCCAGGAAGATGGTACAATTGATTGGGGAGGTTTGAGTATGCATGCTGGGCAATAACGACGACTCACCCTATGTGCTTGGTAGTAAGTAACTTCATGTAGATTCACTAAACTTAAAATTGAAAAGATAAAGGATCGAACTCTTACGATCCCCACTTGTGTCCAGTTGGTGAATCAGGGGTCTGTATTGTGTTTGTTTGTTAGCGTAAACATCCTTCCGCACCCTTCGTGCCTTTTATTCCTTTTTCTTCTTGTGTTGACCTTTGTGTTTTCGCAACTCTTCTTTGTCATCGAAGATGTCAGATTGGAGCATTTCTCATTCAGAATTTGTGAACTCATTTCACACTTCGATTCGATCGTCTTATATTCGGTAAGACTCACTTCCCTAGTATTCCTTTTTGTCCACTTTACCATTCACCACATCGATCAATGCGTTGTTCAAGATTGAATCTAATCTTGAACTATTATTTGAGACTCCACCATTTTTGAGGACTAATCTAGTGCCATATACATTTTCAGAAACCAAGATAGAGCACTTAATGCCACCAAAAGGCAAAAGTTCCATGGCTGAGCAGAGCGCGATCAACAACATGATGTTATCCTCCATACATACCATTTAGGCATAGTTAACTGAACATGCTGGCATCTAGGATGGATTGAGAGACATGATTTTAGAGTTGAGGAATGACAGACAACAAAGGAGAGAGGAGGAGCAAGGAGGTGGGATTGGGGGAGGAGGAGATCCATTAATTGATCCAGTGGCTAATCTTACACTGAAGGATGCCTATAATCCAGAGGCAGGACAGACGGACACATGAATTAGGATACCTGCGATTTATGAGAATTTTGAGCTTAAGCTTGCAATTTTACCTCTCCTCCCAATATTCCGCGGAAACATCAATGAAGAACCTTATGTACACCTCCAGGAATTCGATCACATTTGTGGCACAATACACTACCCGAATGTTCCATTCAAAGACTTGACAGAGAAGTGCCTCCATCACGACATTCCGAAGATGAGCCTTGTGCAGAACTTCTTTGGGGGTTTGAACATTGAGAATCAGAAGTTGGTAGATGCCGCTTGTGGGGGGTCCCATTTCAAAAAGGACGAGGATGTCCTTTATCAGATTTATCTCTGCAGCTCTTTCATCTTCACATGCTTTTCAGAAGCATCATGTGCTTTCTCCTGCAATACTCCACAAGGATATCAACATGATGACATCACATGACGTGGATAGGGTGGATAGTTCAGATCTGAATATTGTAGGCAATCACCTATCCAAAGTGGACATCGTTGAGAAATGATCCAAGGAGGTCGAGAAGCTTCAAGTGATCGAGCAGAGGACAAAGAACTTGGTTAAGCTGGATGAGATAACGAAGCATTTGGAGCTTCTTGTTAGTATAATCAATGCATGTCAGAGTGCGAGTGCAACAACCGATACCTCTACTCTTGAGCATACTTCTTATATTTCAGCACAACAGACTATCGGAGGACCATCTACAGTTCAACATGTTTACTACATGCAGACCCCGACCATGTCTAGCAACAGTCACAACAGATTGTATAGTACCATCAGGAGCTTCCATATATTCCTGAGCAACAATCTCCACATCCACCTCTCATTCAGGATGTGAATGGTATTTGGTTCGACCGAGAGCGCACCAGCCCCATCTGTCAGGGCAAGGTTAGTTGGGTTCCCAACAGAGTTAGCGACCCACCCACCATTTTAGGGAGGAGACCACACCCCCAGCACCAATAGATACAACCTCAATTCTCTTCTCCACCATACTTCTAGAACTGAGACATGTATAACAACATATACATCCCGCATATCTTCATCAGCTTTACTACCAACAACAATGTGCATCGTATGGACAATTTTCACATCCTCCTCCTCCTCATTTTTATCAGCCACAATCGTATGATACCAACATCCTCATCACTACCAGTCTCAGCGATAGCCAATCATTGAGCATCTAGAGGCACCTTTGGTGAATCACGCGCTAGATCATCTTGCTTTATTAATGAAGAATATGATGACCTAAACTCAACGGCTGGATGACCTGACCACCACCAAGACATTGATTACAACCCAGTTCGAAGCCAATCCTAATAACTTCATATGCAAGGAGCAGGTAGATCATATCCCAACCAACCCTGAGACAGGTATGTCCCTTGATTTTACTTGTTTATCTGACTCCATTGATCTCAGGAGCGATAGGCGATTGCAACCACCCACACAACAGTTGGGATTGCAAAGAGCCGTTGAGAGAGCTTCACCGACTTCATCATCTTCTTCACCAATAGAGTATTGATCTTATGTAGCAGAGCCAGATCTTAGAGTTTCACTATCTCCTCCTTCATCACCACCACCATCTTCACCATCATTATGCATAAAAGACCAAAAAGAGAATAAAGAAAGATGTAGTGCTGAGTCAGCCATGAAGGAGAACATACGAGTCATGGATTCTTCTTCTACACTAGAAGACCAAGCAACCCATCATGTTTTCCCTTTTGTTCCTCTAGTGGATAACATTGTACATACTGAATCTGGTTGTCACTGTATATGATAACTCTATTTTGAATAAGAGAACTGAGCAACATGTTTCTTCTATTTCCGTGCCATTTCTTTATCTTTTAATAAAACCAGAAAAATCCAAAAATTTAAAACATCGCTATCTGATCCTGGAGTGGTAGAGATCCTTCATAATATCTTTTTAGAGATGCCACTCTTTAAGGCTATGGAGTACATTCCTGCGGTCAAAAAGAGAATGAAGAAGCAGCACTCAAAAGTGTCACCAAAGCAGAATAAACGAAAGAAAACAAAGAAACACATCTTGACCATGGCCATAGTTTGTGCCATTAGCAACCTCCCACCTAAAAAGAATGATAATGGAGCACCTCACATCTGTTGCCACATCTTTAATCAAGAATTTGATCGTACTCTTCTCGATAGCGGATCTTCATTAATCTCATGCCATCCTCGCTACTCACCAAGTTTGGATTGGGGCCACTTAGATCCACCAGGATGATCCTTCAGTTTGCTGATAGGATCAATCAAGAGGCCGAGGGCATTTTAGAGGATGTTATTGTAACGGTGCAAGGAATGAGATTCCCTGTTGATTTTTTCGTTATGGATATGGACACCTTTGCACTGTTACTCCATACCTCGATCATACTTAGTCGACCATTCTTTCAAATGATTGAAGCAATAATTGATTATGGTAATGGAGAGATCATCTTTCACTCTCGTAGTGACAAGGTGAAGATAGGGACGACTCCTGATCCGAGACCATCACCGCCACCGGCAGCAACATATGAGAGAGAGACAGTTGCTTCAGATTTCGAGGACTGTAATTTTCTGCTAAGTTTCGATATCCATGGACACCCATGAGTTCCTTTCTCAGAAGGACCATCTTGAAAGCACGATCACCTTGAGTTCCCTTGTTGATCATTCTGAGTCGTTTGCTGATGGGCAGCTTGAGTTGTATTTTGGAGTATCATTCTGAGATTCATGAGATACATTCTTTTCCGAGATCACTGATGAGAAAACATATATTGAGATTTCTGATATTTTTGTTGATGAATTCTAAATATCCTGATGAGACATTCCTTTCTGAGCAGAGATCATTCATTGCAAACCTTTCTGAGTTTCTACATGCAAATCCTAAAGTAGCCAAGGTGGACAGTGTAAATCGGATACTCTTTACCAGTGCAGTTGCAGAGATTGTCACAGAACCAATTCAGACCCCACCCGAGCTTAAGGCTTTACCCTCAATGTTGAAGTATGCATTCCTTGCGGGTCCCTCTAGATGTTTCAGGTCATCCTCAGTTTACAGTCGACCGACGAATAAGAATCTTGTGTGTTGGAGGTTCTTGAGAGAAACTGCAAGGCCATTGGATGGAATATTTTGGATCTCCATGGGATTAGTCTAGATTTGTGCTCACATCATATATATTAAGGGATGATAACAAACCCTCCTGTGAGTGCCAGCGTCATCTCAATCCAAACCTCCGGGAAGTTGTCATGAAAGAGATCAAGAAATGGTATGATGCTGAATTTATGTATCCCATCTCTGATTCCAGGGGTCAGTCCTTTACATGTGGTCCTGAAGAAATCCGAGATTACTATCGTAAAGAATGACCGCGGTGAGGAGATTCTGACTCGTGTACCTACTTCATAGTGTGTCTGCGTAGATTACTGATGCATGAATTCAACTACCAAGAAAGATCACTTTCCACTGCCCTTTATTAATCATGTTATTGAGAGGTTGGCAGAAATCGTTCTTTTGTTCTTGGACATGTACTCGAGGTATAACTAGGTTGCTATCGCTTTTGAGGATCGGGAGAAAACTACTTTTACTTGTCCGTTTGGCACCTACACCTTTAGACGGATGCCATTTGGATTGTATAACGCCCCAGCTACATTCCAAAGGTGTATGTTGATAGTTTTTGCCGACATGGTAGGTAGTTTTCTAGAGGTCTTCATGGACGATTTCTCGGTCTACGGGGATAGCTTTGATACATGTCTTGCTTATTTAGAACCGAGTTCTTCAACGTTGCTGCGAGGTAAACTTAGTGCTTTGTAGGAGAAGAGTCACTTTATGGTGACTAATGGGATTTTATTGGGTCACGTCATCTCAAAATATGGTATGGAGTTTGACCCAGTTAAGATTGATGTGATCTCTAAGTTAGAGCTGCTGCAGAATTTGAAACAGTTAAGGTCATTTCTTGGACATGTTGGATTTTATAGGCGATTCATTAAGGACTTCAACAAAATCGCCAGACCTTTGACTGAGTTTCTGTGCAAGGAGACTGAATTTGTTGTTGATGAGAAAGTATTATTTCACCAAATGAAAGACATGGTCACTAGTGCTACTGTCCTACAACCACCTGATTGGTCTCCCTTTTGAGATCATGACGGACGCATCAGATTTTGCAGTTGGAGTCGTGTTAAGGCAGAGAAGGGATGGGATACTATTTGCTATTTACTATGCTAGAAAGACTCTAGTGAGGCACAATGTAATTACACAGTCACAGAGAATGAAATGTTAGCAATGGTGTTTGCATTAGAGAAGTTCAGATCTTACCTCCTTGGTTCACATGTCATTGTAGACATGGATCACACTGCCATATGGTACCTACATGCCAAGAGGGATGCCAAACCATGTCTTGTCAGATGGATCCTTCTTCTCCAGGAGTTTGATTTAGAGATTCGAGATAAACCTGGAGTAAAGAATGTTGTGGAAGATCACGTTTCACGAATCACAGATGCATAGACTTTTGACCAATCAATTCTTCCCATATCCGAGACAATTCCAGATGAGACCATTTTGTCTGTGGACTCACTCCCATAGTATGCTGATGCTGTGAACTATCTTGTCTCCAAGAAAGTTCCACAAGATTGGCTGAAGCACAAGGTAGACAGATTTCTAGCAGAGATACATTTTTACAAGTGGGAGGATCCATACCTGTTTCATGAGGGTGCAGATTCTATCTGGAGAAGATGCATTCCTCTGGAGGAATACACCAACGTACTCGAGCATTGCCACAAATTAGAGTTTGGTGGGCATCATTCGGGAAGCGCACATCAACAAAGGTTTTATAGAGCAGCCTATGGTGGCCAACTTTATTTAAGGATGCTACAAATTATGTTCGAGATCGTACTGACTGTCAGAAGATGGGAGGAACCATTGGTTCCAATGATACCATGCCCCTGAGATATATCCAGATTTCAGATGTTTTTGATGCTTGGGGCACAGACTTCATGGATCCATTTCTTGTTAGTCAAGGATTTAAGTACATCCTGCTTGTTGTAGATTATGTTAGTCGTTGGGTGAAGGCTATCCCCACCCGAGCCGCTAATAGTCGTACAATTTGTTCCTTTCTCAAGGACCACATTATTACGTGGTTCAAGATTTTCAAGATACTCATTTCATATGGGGGAAGCCATTTCATTAATGGAGAGGTCAAGAAACTTGGAAAGGAGTACGCCATCGAGCATAGAGTCATGTCTCCTTACCACCCACAGACTAATGACTTGGTTGAGATTTCAAATAGGGAGATAAAGATGATATTGCATAAACTTGTACGTCCAGATAGGAAGAACTAGTTCCAGATGCTTGACTCAGTTCTATGGGCTTATGGACGATGTACAAGTCTCCACCGGGTATGTCTCCCTACAGGTTGGTTTATGGAAAGCCTTGCCACTTGCTAGTTGATTAATTCACAAATCATTATAAGCACTCAGTGTATGCAATTTAGATTATGAGAAAGCATAAAATATTAGGAAGTTGGATCTGAACATATTGCTGGAATTCCGAGATTTTGCATACAACAACTCACTCATGTATAAGGAGAAAGTCAAGCGTTGGCATGATAGACACAGGAAGGAAGACTTTCTCCCCTGATTAGAAAGTTTGGTTATTTGATGCTAAATTGAAGTTGTTTCCCGACAAATTAAAAAGAAAATGGTCAAGACCGTTCATTGTGAGAGCTGTACGTGACAATGGTGGTATTGTCATATCTAGGTTGCATCTGATGCACAACATTTGTTGTGAACCGACATTTGCTGAAGTTATATCTCGATCGTGATACATTCTTGTCCGTGGTTGATTGTATATCTGTGGTATCAGACGATAACTTTTTGACATCTTCCGCATCTGATACATGATTTGTTTCTTCTTCTGTTTTTATTGTTCACCTCTTTTCTGTGTGTGTTCTATCCTTATGATGTACTATATCCTAAGTATAGGGGAGGTGAATGACTTGAGTTTTCCATTTACTTTCTGTTTCGTCACTCATGTTGTTGCTTAAAGTTAGGGATTCTTTACCCTAAGTATAGGAGGAGTGATGTTGTTCATTCCGTATCTTTCGTGTTTTTATTTTCTTTTATTTCTTTCGTTCTCTCTCTTGTCCTTCAACTTGTAGATATTCTCTTTCTATACTTAGGTATATTTTACCCTAAATATAGGGGAGGACAAGTCGAATCATTGACTTTGTTCATTCTCTTCCTTGGTTTTCCCCATTTGTATAGTCTTCTATACTTAGGATTATTTTATCCTGAGTATAGGGGGGATCACCGTCTTTTATTCTTTTCGTCTATTCTTTGAGTCAATTTTGTATTGTATTCTTTTCACTTTTCTATACTTAACAACATGAGTTATGTCTTCCTTTATAGCACTTTGATCACTATGAGATCATCGTTCACGCTAAGTATAGGGGGTGTCGTATCTATGGTATATATACTTTACCCGTAACTCGTGTTTTTTTTTGTATATTCCTATGGCTATTATACATTAAAAATGGAATAAAAAATGTTTTGAAAAATGTTTTGTAAAATGATGTGCAAAATCTTTTGTAAAATTGTGTGCAAAAATTGTTTTGTAAAAACTTTTGTAAAATTGTTTGTGAACTGTTTGTAAAAATGTTTATAATTTTTTTTGTAAAACTATTTTTATACAAATCTCTGCAAAATTGTTTGTAAAAAAGTTTTGTTTGTAATTTTTTCTAAATTATTTTATGTATCCAACTATGTATATTGTACAAAATGTTTGTACAATTTTTAAAAGCGAAATATTTGCAAAAACTTGTTTGTATTTTTTTGTAAAATGATTTGTAAAAATATTTGTAAAATAATTTGCAAAAATATTTGTAAAACTTTTGAAAAATACTTGTAATTTTTTTTGAAAATATTTGTAAAATCTTTTGTAAAATGTTTTTAAAAGGTTTGTAAAAATTATTTTGTCACGTGGGATATAGATTATGAGAGGTATATATATTTGTAAAATCCATGTATGTAGAATAACTTTAATCACTTATCCTCCCGTAAATAAACTTCTTTGTTGTATATAAAATTCTCTTATAAAACTTGTATCTAAAACTTGTTAATAAAATCCTCTTGTAAAATCTTGTATAAAATTTGTATAATCCTTGTGTGTATACTTGTATATATTCATTGTAAATACATTCAATATACTAATCCTTTTCTAGTTAAAAAAGAAGAAGTGTTTTGTATATTTCTTACATTTGTATGTGTATTTTTCAGAATGATATTGACACTTAAAGTGGTATGGAATAAAGTCAAAGAATGGAGCTTCGTTAGACCTTAATCAACTTAATTTCATAGGAACCTTATAGAAAATGAAATTGAGATTCTTCAGGTCTATAGACTTAATTCTTTGGGAACCACAAGACTTAGTTCAATGTCATCTTGACTGACTCGGTAGAATACTTTGAAGCACACACATGATTCTTGTTGATAATGACCTAGCTTGCAGGCCTGCACTTACACTTTGCTCACCTCAGTTGAAGTGGTAGAGGGCTGGATTTGCTGGCATGAGACACAGGCTAATGGAAACATCGAAAGTCACACATTTGTCACCACTGTACCCCAATCCAGTCCAATAGCGATGAGGTCTAATGACATAATGTTGTGGGTTGCAATAAATCTTCAAAAGAGGGTTAGTCTATTGACTCAAGAGGAAAAACTCCTTATATACATGCTGCACCCTTGTATATATTCGAAAAAAAATATGCAAAAATCGAAAGCTCCAAAAAAGTGGATAGGCCTGAATGAAAAAATGCCTGCTAGAGTATGTATAGAGATGTATATTCATAAGCAAGCTTGAGCTTCCAAGTCATATATTTGTGAGCCTACAGCTGGATGACCTAGCCTCACTGGCTAGGCATCCTAGGATAGGTAGCTACACTGGCTACCGTCCATTCTTCTCGCCACCTCCTCTTCTTGAGCTGCTTGCACTTGAACTTAAAAGGGAATGCACCGCTTCTCGAGAAAAGAGTTATTGGATTGGGGAATTAGGTCACCATGTTGGAGAAGACTGTCTTTTATCGCTTCAGCCGAAGAGAGCTACATATCACTTACACTATACAAGAAAGATTCATATTCATAAGGATTTGCGTATGAATTGATTTATTCTAACATGTTTATTGAGGAGACTTGAGCAAGGGTTGTGTGGTTATAGAGGCTATTGAGTGTCAAGACAATTTCCTACTAAGGTTCCACCCAAACTTATAATCCAAAGGTCTGACTGAGCTCCATGCTTTGATTTTATGAAGATAAGTTTAATACTCAATATTGTTCTAAGTTATTTATTTTTATTTTATTCATTATTCTTTTTATTTTAGTCACTTATTCTTCAAATAAGTGTTTGCTAAGGGACTAACAAAGGTAAAGCATAGGGGGATGATGAATATGCATTTTATCATCTTTATTCATTTATTTTAGCTTAAAATCTCTTATAAAACACCTGTAAATATCAATAAATCTATTCTTTTACTAACCCTAATTCTTGTATAAATATTGTATATTTATAACTATTTTAACCTAAAATAAATAAATAAAGAAATGAAGGAAAAATAAAGGAAATAAAGATCGTGTATATGTAATAGATACAGGCTGACTCTAACCCCATGACTTGACCTGATCGATAAGAAATAAAGTAAGGGAAGATAAGGCATAAATACCAAAAATTTCAGAAAATCAACCATCATTTGTATATATTCATCATCTGTACACCGTTGTTTATAATACACATTCTTTTTATTAATTTATTCATACCAAAATTCAACTCAAACAAAATTATTTTCTTCATGAAAATTGTGCAAAAAAATCTTTATAAATAATAAAAATAATTGTAAGGATAATCAGTGTATATTGTGTAAATTACAACACTATGAAAAAGCTGCAAAGCTCAACTTGTCAGATCAATATCTTCTCCATCAAAACTCAAAATTAATCAAACTCCCTTTCATTGTACTCCAAATTAAATTACCTATGTATATTATGTATATTATTTACTTATTTATTTTCTTGTACATAATTGTACGTATTATATTTTTCATTAATTGTAAATATTGTATTTAACTTTTATAAAATACAAATAAAAATCACAAAATCAACAAAAATAAATCATGTAAATATTGTATATGTACCACTATGTATATACTGTAAATACCTCTATTTATGTAACCTAATAAATCACCTCTTAAAAACAAAATAAAAATATTATTAACACCCTTGTAAAATGCTGTAAATTAATAAATTATTATATTATTTGTATATTTGTAAAGATAATTAACTAAAAATCAAAGCATTGTATATATAAGTATATATACCTATAAAGAACACATTGTATTTACTTTCACCCTTGTACATACCTTATTTAATTAATTAAGAATTACCTAAGTTAACTATATTTAATCCTTAACATTATTCATTTACATTATTTAATTATTTATAATCATTTTCGATTCTAACCTAATTTATTTAACATTTTATTGATTTTTTTGTCATTTAGCTCAATTTGTCCTATAGCTGCGCGCCTCCTAATTGGCTAGCCCGGGTTTGTTGACCCGTGTCAACTTCCTATTCCATGCCATCAGCCCCACATTTCCCACCACCATCCATCCATCTCCCAAGTTCCCCACGCGCTACAATCTCTAACGATCCCCGATTTCTTCTCCTAACCTGTCGCATAATTAACCCTCTCCATCGCCAACTCACTAGATCCACTCATCTCACATTGATCTGTTGGCAATTCAAGTTTTAAACCATGCCAGACTTCACTTATATATATATATATATATTCCTCATTTGCCCTCCATCGTTGCTTGATCATTTTTTGATGCACAAATCGCCCAAGATCGACCACCAAAGAGAGTTGCGGTGACATCGGAGCTTTCATGCGATCAGGAGAGCGAGGAGTTGTGTGAGAAGCTCGATCCACCATGTCGCCAGATACCTCCGCCACTCATTTCACCTTGTTATCTTTCTCAAAAAATTGAGGATGATCATCCACATTCATCCACCATAGGTAGCTATAGCTTTAACTCATTTGATTTCACTTCTCTATTTTTGCATTTTGATTCATTATTTAGTCAAATTGGGTCGTTCATCTTCTTCCTTCCATATGCAAGATTGGAGGTGTTCCGATCACTTACACATACCCCGACCCTACCATCACATTCACACGAACTTTCTCCATCTTCTTCCACATCTGACCCCCTCAGATTGCTCCAGATATGAGGATTGGCCTCCTCTCTGATCAGTCACCGGAGGTCCACACCCATTCACCATTTCCCTAATTTTACGTTCAGTAAATCATCTTGAGAGCTATCTCTGAGTAGTGGAATCTTTTGCAGGGTCCATGAGCTCGTTTTGGAGCAAGAATCAACACCTGTAGGTACACCTATAACCATGCAGTTCTTGACCTCCAGATCCTCCTCGCACGATCACCATCCTCCCTCGAATCATCCGGACGATGCGGAGCAGTTGCAGGGAGCAAGAGAGCCATTCGTATAGGGATTTAGACTGAGGTTGAGAGAGTATTGCCTGATCGAACTTCGTCGGAGGCTGCCTTCAAGCATGTTCTTCCAACGCCATTTGGAACCGCACAATCAAGAACAAGACTTCCAGAATAGATCTCGCCCGTTGATAAAACCTCAAAAGTCTGTCGCAGATCAAGATCCAGATTCGATCCTCACCGCTCGAGTACGATTCATCTGTAAACATTCGATCAGAGGTCCAACGCAATCCAACTGTCCAAGCTTCCACGTGGATTAAGGGTACATTTTCGCCCTCAGCCCTGTCTTTATTTATTTTATAAATAAGTCCTAGAGGGATACATGTCTGCATGTAGTCCATTGGACTTTTGCACTATTTTCCCTAGTATTTATTTTAATTTCATTTTAGTCCTATTTGAACTAAGGGCATGCGATGCACGTGTTTTGTGTGAAAATTGCAATAAATGCATGTATATTTTGTGTTATTAATTGGTCCCTGAAAATATCTTATTTATATTTTGATCCAAATGAGTGCACCTCATGTGCGTTGGCCCACAAATGTGTGGAAAATTGCATAAAAGGTCCCAATATTTATTCAATTATTATTTATTTAGTCCATAAACTAGTTTTCCTTACATCCATACCCCCGTGAGTCTGCATATTATTTTGCATTTCAAAATTAAATTAAAAATCTCTTTGAAAAATCCACAAAAATCATGTTAGCTCTTTGATAAGTAGTTCTTGCATCATTAATTCCATTTTGCATTTTCATCATTTTTATTAATAAAAATATAAATATTTTCCAAAAATTCTAAAAAAATCCGGTCTATTTATTTTTATTAGTTTAAATTTCAATACCATGTTCATATTATTCTTCTTCATAAATATCAAAAAAATTACAAAACATTTAAAACACCAAAAAATCATAAAAATTAAAAAAATCACAAAATATTTTTCTGGAGATTAGAAAAATTTATCTTCCCGTTCATGGAAATTTTCATCCATTTTTAATTTCATCTTCTATTTTTAAAAATCCAAAAACATTTGCATTGAGTTTTGTGCATTGTTTTTCCTGTTTTTCATTTATTTGAAACCCTTAAAAAATTCAAAAAAATTTGGAAAAATTACAAAAATGTTAGAAAAATATCAAAAACCCAAAAATAATTTTAATTGAATTTTCTGTTTATTTTTGCTACATTCTAAAAATCCAAAAATTACCTTTTCCTTACTTTTGTATTTATTTATTTTTATATTCTTTTTTTCAAAAATTTTAGAAATTGAAAAATATAAAAAAATATAAAAAATTAAAATAAAAAAGAAATAAATAATATATAAAATTAAAATTCTAGAAAAAATACAAAAAATCAAAAATACAAAAACCAAGACTAGTGTGCATAGAAATTCCTCCTTTATTTCCTTGAGTTTTCATTGATTTAATAACCTTTGGAATTTTTGTAGCCTCCCTAAGTTTGACCCTGTACGCTATATTGATAAATAAATAGCACTCACAGTTCATGTGCTTACATTCTTTTTCTTGCTTGTTGGCTTGAGCTGTGATAATATACAATACTTTTGTTTGATGCTTCTTTGGGTTGCAGCGATCACAATTTACTTGTGAATAATTGCACTAAATAAAAACCAGAAAAATTATGCTAAACAGTAACCCTACATCCTCAAGTGTCTAACACTAGGCTAGGTTCCAAGCCATAGCTTTTGAGTGTTTTCGGGTTCAATATGGAATCTTATTAAGGATATATATTGTAGTCTCTACTACGCATATACTTCGAAACTAAGAAGTAGTTATGCTAAGAGTCATCATTGATCAAATCATGTCACACATGATCCAATTGCATCTCCCTACAACTCTATTGAGTTGAGGTGTATTAGGAGGAGTGAAATATGAATGACATTCCTTTATCCATAAGGTATTTCCATGAATTCATCTAATATGTACTTGCTACCTTGGTTAGATCAAATTCATTTCATCTTCCTTCTAAATTTGGTTCCAAACCAAAATTGTGAAATCTTTGAATATTTCAAAGGTTTCTAAGGTGAAGGGATGAAGTCTCATATCACAAATAATCATCAATAGATATTACATATCATTAATGTTTATTATGATATAAATGATTCGCATACATTAATATGTATGAGATCTTGAATACCTTGGCATCTTACACCATTCCTAGAGAATGATGGATTGGTCATTTTTACTTTGAATATAATATTCACAAGTATGTAAGATTTGAAATTTCAGACAGTCTAAAGTTTCATCTCTTACTAGTCTATTGATCACACCAATAGATATATGTCCAAGGCTTGATGCCAGATCATTGTCAAATGATCTTATCCTTCTATTGATCTTTTAAGGTTTAAATTTTCAGTATTTAGAAATTTTAATGAACATTCATTAATTTTCTAATTCAGCAGAGTCCTTTAGATGTTAGATTACTATCTGAAATATATCCATCATAACTCTTTATGATATATCTATTTCAGAATGCATGTTTATTTCGAACATTTAGAAATAAACTATGAATGTATTCTAATATCTAGGTCACAGAGACATTCTCTAAGACCAAAGGCTCTCCTACTGAAAGTATGTAGTCTATCTATCCAATGGAGATTGCTGCAGTAATTGCATCAACATCCATGTTGATGACTATTAAACGTTAAGATCAAATTTTCCAGTCTTCTAAAATAAATGCAACCAATTGCAAGTGTTATTAGAAGAATAAGATACAATTGTTAGACTTTGATCTTATCTAATAGGCAAGTCAATTTCAATTATTATATGTAGATGAAAAATATGCCGATATGCTATATGAGTCCTTCTCTAAGGATCCTACATAGTATAGATAGTCATTTTATCAATACATCGGATTGTTGCAGTATTGACATTCATCCAACTCTTTGGATGCCATATGTATGGAAATTATAGAAGTACAATAACTCTTTGACTTACCTTCTCACTTGGTCAGACCCATGCTTCCATTGCACTTCCTTCATCTATAAACAACCATTGCTTAAGACAAAGGATCTCTTATGTTGAACTCAAAATATTCCAATATAAGAGTATTTCGATATTTATATATGCTTCATTCAATTCATACAATATGAATATTATAAAACTTTATGAAAGACTAGAGTACAGATAGTAGAACGATGACACTCATCATATCTACATGCATTTTAAGTCTTAAAAACACTTTAGTTCAGGCAGATACTCAAATATTTTGAGTACGTCATCTCTTATCGAGCCACCATTCTGCATAATGCAGAGAACCATGTCGTTCATGATTAAATGTTAAGAGCATATATGATTTCCAAAACATCTTCTTAGATTTTATAAGGATTTTAGATAATTATGAACATCATCAGCATGATACTTCCAAAGCACATTTGATGAAAAATCAAGACTATAGAGACATACAAACCCAAGGATGTTGTCCTACTGCCTATTTAATTATCATTCCTCATTATTATGAGGAAACTTGCACATTGCAACCATATACATTATGTGTCCAACTGCAAGTACAATATCTTGATCATGGATCAAATCCATGATATTTTACTGTTTATTATTGAGTATAGTTTTGAGTGGGTTTAATGAAGGTTATTTGAAATAAGAAATATTTGCATAAATACATATTTTACTTTGATTAAAAATTTTTATATTAAAGTTGTCTTGCCTTGTCAACTCTGAAAGTCCATTCCCTTATTCACTTACAAAGTAAGTGACATACTTACCATTATATCTCAAGCAAGATCTGGGATCTCCTTTCTTACATTTGTTACATCCCAATAATAGGAGAAACTATAACTCAGATAAAAAGAAGCGGGAACTCATTCCGTCTTGTATGACCAACTTGCACTTCCTAATTCGGTCTTTAATACCCGAACCCACCACCCTAAGGCGATGTTGACTCATTATTAATTGAAGAAACCATCATCACGATTAGAACTCGCTATGCGCAATCTAATATCACCCCAGTAATATGAGGAAGTGATATTGAGGTCATTACACATATGACCTTAATCTTTTGAGAAGCAAAGAACTCGATCCATGTGTGCTTGCATGCCAGAACTATCACTTCAGACATGCGTCTCCTGCATACAATCCATGACGATGGAACCCTTCGTCTTGACAGGAGACCATGGATGTCACTTGTGTGATCCTCCTTATCATGTTCAAATTTTAGTTAATTATTATGAATCATATTCACATAATTAATTCTTCCAAGGGAATTACAACTCTATCCATAATAAAGTATTTTTTAATTGGATCTAATTCGTTTAATGATATTAAATCAATTATCATTCACATCAATCAACCAATAAAAAATTAGGATTTACTTGATATTACTATATATAGTATACGCCCTCAAAAGTGCATATTATTTTGTATTTTAATAATTATAGTACAACTTGACTTACTCATATTATTCTTTCATCAAAAAATGGATCCGGTCAGTACACTCGAGTTATGTCTAGAGGGAGCATTTCCTTGACATGCAAGGTGCTAATTAGTAAACCAAGCCAACATACCCGGACTAGACACCTTCACCAATTCGATTGAGAACAATACAAAATAATATCAATGCATTTGCGGTTTTATCGATCAACTTTGATGATCAGCATTACATTATAAATATAGTAATCACTCAGGATTTAGGCATCTTTAAGATAATTTTAAAGATTCTAAATTTCTAATCATATCAAGCAAACATATTTTTGGTTTTGCATGTAAAAGTTGTCCTACAACTATTGTAGGATAAACTAGGGTCTTCATGAACCATACATTCAATGACCAATGCTGATTAATCAATTATTTTGACAAATGTTAGACATCAAATTAATCAAGGTAAATTCATAGACTTCCATTGAATGATAAACACATTAAGCAAAGAGATTTGATTATGCAATCATCATCCGACCCATCTCCACTAAATATGGAGTATCTAGGGCAATCTGAGTTGGAATCGCGCGAAATAAATTCAAGGGGTTTGCTGGTTTGATTATCTACTTAATCCAAGTATTTTATTTCATGTTTCATGATGGGAAAATAGTAAGAAAAGTTCATTTTCTTACAAATCCGTGAATACATGCAAAAATAATATCACGACGGAAACTTTTCGAATTTCATTTATGCACTTCTGCTACCAATAAAAGTCTACTATTTTTGAGACATATTTAGACATTATAAATACATTTTAATAACCAAAAGACATTGCCAAATAGTGCTCAAACAATACATTTTATCTTAGAGAAAAACCAATTCGAATCTTGTGTCCAATGCAAAAATATTAAGTTCCCGTGCATCCGATTACAAAACCTTGTTCACCTAGAGTTTTGGATCACATCCAAGACCTGATCAAGGTTTTGATACCACTTGAAGGTTATTGGAAAACCTTAAGTGCATCACGGAAGTGTGAAGATTGCATCACATGCGAT
Source organism: Ottelia alismoides (assembly GCA_037367405.1). Classification (NCBI taxonomy): domain Eukaryota; kingdom Viridiplantae; phylum Streptophyta; class Magnoliopsida; order Alismatales; family Hydrocharitaceae; genus Ottelia; species Ottelia alismoides. The sequence continues at coordinate 125,920 of JAZKJV010004241.1, read as the reverse complement.
CAGGAGCGACTAGTCGCACTAGTTGCTCGGGGCAGCGGAATTTAAAAATTTTTAAAGCGATGAAACCACATGATCCAAGAACACTTCTTGGATCATTTCATCTAAACCAGAAAGTAGATATCAGAATGCCACTTGAAGCGCGGTCACGATCAAAGTCTCTAAATGAGGAGACTGCCTATCTCAAGTCTGACCCGACGGGGGAGTTAGCTTGATTGGCCAGACTTTGGGCAGAGCTCCGTTCTGGAGCTCTGCCTCCGGCGAGCGAACGCCATCATCAATTTTTAGAGGGTTTTGTGCTTCATTCTCCATTCGATCTTCTTCTCCAAATCCCCAGGAAGCTTCCTAGAGCCTCATCAGACGTGGAGGAGAGAAGTGGAGCTCCAAGCACTTCGCTGAGCCCCATTCATATTGCCATAAGAGGAGAAACAAGGATCTACATGCACCGTTGGATGGTGCCCTCACGGTGCCAATTCAACGGCGTAGGACACGCTATGTCGCTTGCTCGAGGTGCTCAAGTTCGGTGGAACCGAGCCTCGCCCGAGTCACCTCGAGCCACCCACATTGCCCGAGGCACCGACATCAGCCCCATAACGCGGCACGAACCTCCATCCACTTGCACAACATGTATCAGCCTGGGATTTTTGCATCCATGCCCTCAACCTTCTTCAGATTTGCAACCAGGTCCTGGACGCGTGTGGCTCATGTGGCGAGCCAGGGAAAATTGCACAAGGACCCTGCCAGTTAATGCTAATTGCAAAATAGACCCCATGTGGATGGAAAATGACAGAGAAGCCCCTCCAGGTTTTCATTATTACATTTTATGCCCTCTACAGACCTGTTTGTGATATATTTGTAATTATTTTCATTATGTTTTATTTCAGTTATGCCTTTGGACTCTTTCTTGAATAACTTGAGCATATGGACTCCATTTGCATTGATTTCAATTTCATTTGAAAGCTGGTTTAATTATCTATGCAACGACATCATTTAATAATGATTTGACACCTAGAACAACATGTTTAATTTGATGTATAATATGTCATTTTGCTTTCTTATTTAAAGACCATTGAATGAAATTAGATATATTTTGATGCATCAATTGATCATGAACTTGAATCATATAATTATTTCTCACTTTGTTTATCACTTAGGGGCATTTTGTGAATTATATTTGTTTGCGTATCATGGCATCTTTTTGCATATTTCCTATCATTTTAACTTGCATAAAATTTATAAAAAATGCATTATGTCATGTTGCATCATGTCGCGTCTCATTATTATTTTGCATCATAATATTTGTGTCTATGAAAGGTATGTGCATTGTTGACCTAGGTATAACAATGAATCACTCAATTTGAAAATTTATATCTGATTGATTAATTAGATAGCTAGTGTCCCTATGTTTGACCTCGGTAGACTTATCAAGTATAAATTCTCCACCTATTCAAAAGGGTGGTATCTACATGGTCCATTTTCACCTCCTGTACTACGAATAAAATGTGACTCTTAAAGAGGTGAAAATGTGGCTCAACATATGATGTAGTTGCTGGGGACCTGTCTCATCCTTTTGATTTCTTAGATTTTAATATTTCATTAAGTTGATTATTTTTGATATTTAGGTCAACCTCTCCATTTTGCATATCCTTTGCATTTGTCTTGTCTTGTTGATTGTTTATCTTGATCGTATATCTAATGCTTAACTTTTTTGGTCGGGCCCATGGAGACTGAGGATGTTCGGGAGACACAGAGGCGAGAGTCGGGAGCTCACACTGCGAGGATCCTTAGAAGCACCTTCTGAAGCATCAAGGGATTTAATTAACACTCGTGTTCATTTTTTGTGTTGTATATATGTCTGTAATAATTGTATTTCTAGCGGTCCTCGTTCGAGAGCTCGCGGGTGTATTTATATACCCAGACTTTCATGTGTTGTGTGGAGTTCATTTCGCCCCTCACCACGTGGGACTCCACTTGAGTGCCCATTCTAGGGTTAGGCACGAGGCTCTTCGAGCATCCTTTATTCTATATCTTGATATTCTTGAAAGTAGGTAAGACACACTTAAGATCAAGGAGATTCACTGCATCTCCATAGATTCATGAGACACACCAAACATAGCTCCACTTAGCCAAAAATCAAACCAATTCTTCCCTGCTAATAGTTGCATGTTTAGGATGCAGTTTTCTCGACTTGCATACATATAATGTTAAATTTAAATTTAGTCTTGCGCTTGCATGGAGAATGCTGGAGGCATTGTAAGTACTTCTTTTGAGCACATATCAAGTTTTTTTCTTTGCATTGGTTTTTTAATCCCACTCTTGATTTACAATGTAGTATTTTAATTGAAATTGGGAGTGGTCATTAGACGACGATAGCTTGATTGTATACACATTAATCTCAGTAACAATCTAAGTATAAAATTGGAATTGATTAATGCAAGTCAACCTTAATAAAATGGAGTAAAATTCACCTTGGATTATGAGAGAGCAAACCCTAACATTGTACGTAGGATGGATTTTTGCATGTTGAGAGGTAAGGACGCATCTCTGGGATAGTGCCCAATACCTAACATTAAACCTCACTTAACTGAATTATATTTAGATGATGACCAATAAAACAAACAAGATAAAATGACCAACATTTGTTGGTCCTCATGTGTGAGTTGGTGAAATCATCAGAGGGAATGGTTTGACTGGTTAAGCTTTGATTATGTATTCTCCCCAACCATCCCGTAAAACCTACTTCATTCCATCTCCACAAATTCATTCGTCCAAGAAGATTCAATCGAAATCTAACCTCGTGTCATGGTTCCCCATCCTTAGTTCCATATCCATATACTTCAGCTCCTCTTCAGCCTAAGTATAGGGGGAACCATGTTCCATATGATTTTTCACCTTGATTCCTAAAACAATGATTTTCAAGGGTTTTTATTTTAATGAATGATGTGATGAAAATACGAAAAAGTGAAATGGATGTATATCACAAGTGAGGTATCATCGTAATCCAAAACTATCTCAAACAAAAATTATTTTTTCTAGCAATAAATAAAACAAATGACAGTGCTATTATTTTCCATGTATAGCAAATCAAGATCGAAGTTAGGGAGGAAACTCTACCCAAGGGTTATTAAATTATTGCTAATTAATAAAGGATTCTTTTTCTTTTTTTGTTTTATGTCTTTTTAATTCTTTTTATATTTTTATGGATTTTTAACAATTTCATATTTTTATATTTTTTATATTTTTAAATTTTAAATGATTTTTAACTTGCAAATTTTTTATCTTCTAAAATTTTGAAAGAAAACAAATAAATCAAATTTAAATCAAAAGAAATAAATGCTCTTTTTGGAATTTTCAAAATAGTAAAAATAATCAACAAATCAGAATAAAAATCTTTTATGATTTATATAATTTTATACTATTTTGTGATTTTTATGCAATTTTTTAGAATTTTTAAGGATTTAAAATGACTAAAAACAAATAATAGAACACAAAGTAAATTTAAATAACTATTTTTTAGTTGAAAAATATAAAACAAAACAAAATTAACTGGAAATTAGATTAAAAAATAAGAAGATTTTTCGAACTTTATTTCAAGCCTAATTATGTATTTTTTTGATTTTCTAAAGATTTTACATGATTTTTTTATAGATTTTCCGTATTTTTCAATTTTTAAGGTCTTTCGAAAGAATTTTAAAAACAAAATTTAAAGATGATAAAATATATTAAAAGGCAACTACCGTAGTTTTCTTAGAATTTTTCTAGAGTTTTTCAAAATTTTATGTTTTTAAAAGCTAAACAGAGCAAATATACATGTTTTTGAATTTTTAAAATAATAAAATTAATTAATTTTGCAAAAAAATATTAGTGATGAAATGGTTATTAGAGGCTTAACCCATTTTAGGGATTTTTAGAGTCGTTTAGTTATTTATTAGAAGCAATTAAAATCAAATTAATTAATATGTAGAATAAGGACCTAAATGCAATTATTTTAAATTTCCGTGCTATGTATTTACAAGAATAAGAACTGTATGGCCAAATGGGCAATTTATCCACGATTTCACATGCGTACATACACGAATCAACAAATGGGGAGTTGTTTGTAATTATTTATGCTTTAAGGAGGATACAAGAACATAAAAGAACAATGGTTTTATTGCATTTTTTTCCAATAATCACGTGTAGACACACGTGGGACTGTATACTGAGGACAAAGTGCAAATATTCAAATAAACATGGGCATATACACGACTAAACATCCATAATCTGACACGTGTTCTCTAACTTTTTTATAACATAAAATGCAGGGAAAAAGTAGAAAAATCACCATTAAAACATGCCTCACACGTGGGAATGAACTATATGGATCTGAAATGGAGGCTTTGATCTGACGACTGGCTTTTTGGCATGAATGGAAGGTCTGGATATGAACTGGACTGATTGTTCTTGATTTGACGATGATGAAGCCCTCTAGAAGAACCGAGTTGAATGTTTGAGCTGACGAGATGTATTCGACCTGATCTCCTCCGATCTGCCTCAGAACTGATGTCAGAGGTGCTCTTATGCTCCGGATGATATTTCGCGTCAATCTCCGATAGAAATGAAGGTCATGTCCCATTGATCGGGGACCTAGAGCTCAACCTCTGTTGCACCTGAAACATGCTTCTAGATGCAGATTTAAGGCTCCAGAATGCTGCTCCAACCCCACAAATTATTCCTTTCTTAGAGGCAATGCTCTGGCGGACTTATTAATCGAAAATAAAGCAAATGGAGTGGAATGGGTCGATCTCGGAAATTGTGGTCAAAGTGAGATCGAAACTTCATATTCGTGATAGATTTGGTGATCAGAATGTGTAAGAAGATGCGGAGAGCGTTCCTGATGGAACTACTATGATAGATGTGGGATGAAGTTGTAATGTCGACATCCGATCTTGCGGAGCAGAGACGAAGCTTTACTGCTGAACGTAAATGAAATCAAATGAAAATTGGACTGAAAATAAATGGGAAAAAGGAAGAAAATTACCCTACGAATTACCTACAATGGATGCCGATGGTTGTGGCCTCGATTTGGCTATGTAAGGCCAGAGAAACTCGACTCACTAGAGGAGCTCTAGCAGCTTGGCAAATTGAGTCAATTCACATCAAATTCACACTCTAGATTGAGGGTGGAGGGTCCTATCACAACCCTCGAGCTCCTGGAAGCGATCTTGGGGAATTAAGAGAATGAAAAACAGACCCCAAAATGAAAGGCATCCCAAGAGCTTTATTTATAGGAGTGAGGAAGGGGCTGGTTTTAAAATTAAACAAGGTGTGCAAATCGAGGCACCAAAGTTGAAATTATTCAGGCGTGGGAGTTGGTTAATCGGGTGATCATGAGGTGAATAAATCACAGGGAAAAGAGGAAGGGAATGAGCATGGCAAATCTAAGAAAAAGGGTCATCCATGCTTTATTCGGGGTTTTGGGTCAGAGTGTGGAGTTGACCGAGGACAATAGTCCCAGTCCGACTAATCAAAGCTCATACTTGAATGGGTCCAAGCACTAACAGGCACAATAGTAAAATAAATAAAAAACTATAAAATAAAAAATTATTTTAATAAAAAATACAAAGAAATAATGTTTATAAATTATTAAACTATTTTACTGATTTTTAATAAATTAAATATGTTAACTAAATAGGGTAAGATAAATAAAATCCTTCATTCATAGGTATAAAATACCTATATATACCACATACATAATTTAATTAATTTATTTTACATATAATTACATAATTTAATAATTTATTAAAATACAGAATACTTTAAGGATTGCAACTCAAATTTTATTTATTTTTGTGAATTAATTTAATAGGTTAATTAAATAGGGTTACATACATCATAAAGTACATGATACCTATAGTATAAATACAGTTATTTTATTTATTTATTTTAAATTTTGTTATTTTTATTTTATATAAATTATATAAAACATGTACAAAATATAAAAAATACGATATGTTCAAAAATACAAAGAAAGAAATAAATATAAATAATAGGTATAATATAGACACAAAGTATAACATCACTCCAAAAAGCCAACTTTCACATCTTAACTCCGTTTTTTTATGAAACCACTTTCATTTAAATCTTATTTATTTTTGAACACAAAGAAAGTGAGTTTGGTTTATTTGGAGTTTTATGGAGTAGACATCGATCTGCCAATTTTGATTTTATGGATTTTCATAGTGTTGTTTCTCTTATTCTATACGTGATTTCTTCTTGTAGTTATTTTTATTAATTACAACTAATTTTTATGTACAAGTTTCAAGGAGATAATATTTTTATATAGGTTTGTTTTAGTGATAAACAAAATGGTAGAAGATACACATACATACATATATATAATATGAATATTGGTGAATATACACTTGTGAAGATTAATTTTTTGGATTTTTATAGATTAAAGACCATATCTCCCCCTACTTTATTACTTGTCAATTAGGTCAAGTCATGACCTACTCTCGGGGTTAAGATCAGCCTATATTTGTTACATATATACATTCTTCTTATTTCTGTCTTTTTCCTTTATTTCTTTCTTCATTTATTTTAGATTAAAATAATGATAATAATACAATATTTACAGATGATCCGAGGTTTATTAAAAAGTAAGAATTAATTATATTACAAGTATTTTATAAGGGATTTTACGCCAAAATGAATGAATAAAGATGACGAATTGGTGATTCACCATCCCCCTATATGATGAATCTCAGATTCATCACTCTAAATCTCATTAATTAAGCTCAAATACCTCAAAATCATTGGCATTTCTGCATTTATTCTGCATAATTAGCATTCATGCATGTTTTGATAAGAATTGCATTTTAGCACTCATTATTTCTGCATAAAATAAGAAGCCAAAAATCCCAGATAAAATTGACCTGTAAATAGCCTAACTTCCCTGGTTTTTAACTAATTCATGCTAACTCCGAATGACCCAAAACCACATCCACTGTGTACATATCACTAACAAGAATAAATGGAAAGTACAAAAAAATTACTAACCCAAATAAGTGGACCAAAAACCCAAACCCTAGTTTCAGGATTTTCAGACTAAAACCCTCATATCTTCCCCATCCAGTGTCCTTTTTAATCCTACTCACTTTTGAACTAATATACATTCAATTTCCTTCAAAACAAGACCAAGTTCAAGTGAATCAGAGCTCATGTGTGAAAGTTGGGTTTTGGGCCTCTTTTGTACATTTTGTATTTTAACGGTTTTTGATCTATTAATTTATGTATATAATTAACCTATTTTAGTTTATTTCTATTTAATTTTCTTCTTTGATAAAAGTTTTATTAAAATGCATAAAAATCCAAATCCAAACTAAGCTCGAAATCAAAGAAACAAATTGAGTCCAAGTCTTCACTAACTTCCTGTACAAAGTTGGTCGTTTTCGTGTTTTATTTTATTTCTTCTTTTTCTTAATTAATAAAAAATCCAAAAAAATAGATTAATGTGTGAATATTTATCTTTGATTTTACCATATTTTTTAGGATTTTTATCTGGTTTAAAAATGATAAAAAATAGAAAACCCAAAAATCAGGGTATTTTATGTACATGGGATACCCCAAAAATATCACTTTTTGCAATTGATCGGTTTCGGTTTTGGTGTCTTCATGAAAGTTGTAGATCTCATCGAGACGAGCAATTTTTGTGAAGAAACTTTTTCGATCCGAAGCTGTTTGCTATTTATTTTAGATTTTTTAAAGGTTTTATTCTTTGATTTTTGTGGTGCTGACACGTGGCAGCTCCTGCAGCCGCCACGTGTCACCCTTTTTTTAGTTTTTATGTATTCATTTTTAGTAAAAAAATTAAATTAGACGTACGTGCGGGGCACGTGCCTACCGTGCACGTGCCCAGCACGTGCCACCCCCTTTCCCCCTTTGCCGCCACGCGTCGAGATCTGGGCCGTCTGATCTCGGCCGATTGGACGGCCCATCGCCCAGCGTCAACCTCCCGCACCTTTCCCAAATCGGGACTCCCTCCGTCGCCCGTGATTTTCTCTCCGCCACCGTGAATCTCGCAAGCGCCGCCAATCTCCTAGTCAATCTACTCCATCGATCTTCCTAATCCTATCCCTTATCCGATCTCAAATCGATCCCCGATCATCCCCGATTTTGCATCCCCCAAATTTCTCCATCGCCAATCGAATCCCCCATCACCGACATCCTTCTCCAGCCCCGACGACGCCCCTATTTAAACCCTCTACCGCCCGAGAACAACTCATTCGCCGATAAGCCTCCAAATTCGAAGAGTGGCGGTGACAGCGCCACTCTCTCTTCATCTTGATCGCCGATGAGATCCGAGGGCCCCCCAGCCGTCATTGCAGAAGCGGATCCCCGCACTTGCTGCCGTGCTCCGGGCAACCCTGTCGAGCTTATCACCGACTTCAACCCCGCTTCTCCGCCAACGCTTCTTCGACAACCACTCGAGCCGACCAATACGACAATGCCATCTTCACCACGTCAACAACGATCACCTTCTTTGCCCGACCGACAATAGCTCCGTCGACAGCAAGCGGCTATGTCACCGACCACTGCACCTTGGTCGTCGGAGGACATCCAGCATCTTCTTCGATGCTTCCAAGCAACCATCAGGTTCACCCTCCACCGCCGCCCTACCAAGATCCGTCCAATCTTCAGCTCCCCATCGCCGCTTTGACATTCATGCTAGGAGCACAACCGGAGCCTCGCCACGCCCACCTGCCTCTCCACCGCGTCGCCGGTGGCCAACCCGAGACCCCACGCGCACGTACGAGGCACGTGCATCCCGAGGGAAATGCCAGCATACGTCAGCACCCCGGGTCACGTGCTCCGCACGTGACCGTGGGGTAATTTATAGAGCACCCTCGGTCTTTCTCTTATTTGCACATCAAGCCCCACCGACAAGGTCGCGTGCCTGGCACATGACCTGTTGATAAAATTACAACAGAACCCTTGAAATTCTGGGTAATTACCTAGGTCCCCCTTTGCATTTTGTTTTATATATAAAATATTGCATTTGTACCCCTATGTTCCCCCTTTATTTGAATAACTACATTGCATTTTATTTTTTTATCCAAACATAATATTTTGTTCGTCAATTAATTCTCTACATTGTATTAATTTCTTAATATTTTTGTGATCAATGGTTAATTAATAATTAATTGTTTTGAGGAAAATTGCATACTTTACTCATTTGGTGCTCTGGTTTTTGTTATTGATTAACCGTGCTCTAAAAATTCTCGAAAAATCATGGATTGTAGGATTAATTGTGGTTAACATTGTGCCTAAAAAGAATTGTATTTACATGCATAGTTTGCCTTGTAAAAATCATTTTGCATATTTTAATGTTTGATTTTTAGTAGGTATTGGATCTTGTATTTTCGAGGTTTAGGATTTTTCTGAGATCAATCACTAGTGATAGATCTTAGATAATTTTATTCCTTGAAAATAATTAGGTTTAATATTTATTATAATTAAATATTGAAATTCACTTTGTTTGCATTTAAAAATTCATAAAAAAATCATCTTGCATCCAAAAATTCCAAAAAAAATTACAGTGCATAAATTTCATCATAATTTGCATCGTGGCCAAGTTTCATATTTTTCGAACATTGGTTGATTGATATTTACATTTTAGTCCCTAAATTAGGCCGAATTTGCATTTTGAATCTTTTATTGCATTAAAAATTAAAAAAAAAGACCATCTCGAAAACCACGCACAAATTTTGATAGACATAATTCTAGGTTGTTCCTTTGCCTCCTTGTGTCTGACCTTGGGACTTGCCCAAGTAAAATAAACATAAAACCACGCGATTAAAAATTGAATAAATATTTGTGGTTATTTTCTTGACCGATTCTGATTGCCGCCTACAACAAAATGAAAAAATCAAATTTTTTTTACACACGACATTTATATATTTCTTAACACACGTAATTTTTGAATCGTCAGATGGCGCTGTTGCCGCGGAGGCAAACGGCTTAGTTTTTTATCTTAATTTTTTTCGGTTTTCCGCATTCGGGTAGTCTGACCCCCGAGTTGTTCATTGTAAATTTAATTTTTTCCTGCATTTATTTTATTTTTTCCAGCATTTATTTCTCTTATTTTTTATCTTTGAGTCACTCTCTTACATTCTCTCTCTTATTTTTCTTGCGAGGTACCCGACGTACATGGAGCGATTTTTGGAAATCGAAGCATCTTCCCCGACTTCCGAAAAAGCCATAATTAATTTAAGATCGAGTCGAGTCGTGAGAGAGCATAGAGTCTAGGATTTTATTTTTCTGCAATTTTTATTTTTTGTAATTAATTGATCATTTATAGCGGTGTTCGTTTGGACTCTCGCGTGTATAAAAAGACCTTGAACTTTTTCTGTGGTGTGTCGTGGCCTGTTTCACTCTCCGGTGAGGTGGGGCTCGACTTGAGTGGCGCTTAGGATAGACCTACGTCTCTTAAAGCATTTTTAATTTTTGATTGTGCTCGTAGGATCTAAGGCCACACTTCACTATAATTGAGACGCACATAGATCGTTCAATTTAACCAAATTTAATTCAATTCTTCCCCGCTAATAGAACTTTCTGCTAGGTGCAGTTTTTCATCGGCTTGCATCCATATAGACCAAATTTTCAATTCTTGTATTGCATCCCACATAGAGATTGCGAGGATTTACTGTAAGTCTTCTAACTGAGCATACATCATTGTTTTCACGTGTATCGGCTTTTCCTGAATTTCTCCCTCCTATTTTGTCACATAATCTTAAAGGAAATTAGGACTGGATGGTAGACGTGTATTTCTGCTCTCTTAATTCTTCACTGATCACCAAATTAAAATTGGGACCGCTAAATATAGTCGATTCTAAATAACCCATAAAATCAAGAATTTTTGCGGGAGAGCAACCCAACCTTGGATGTTTCTATTTTTCTGAGTGAGCGAGAGACAACACTTAAGGCTAGAGCCCAAACCCAGATTTTCATATTGACTACTAATTCTACCAAAAATGATTAGCTACTTCTCAGTAAGGTTCTACGGGTAGCCGACAAACGGTCCAGATTTCCTTAGCAGAGTGGGTGGTTTAGAGGACACTGCATAAGGCCCCGTCCTTAAGTAACGGGTAGCCGTTCTACGGTCCGTACTTACTCCCATACTGGCTGAAAGTAGGTGCAACTAGTCGTAAGAATTCGGGCCAGTCATTACGAAAATTGCCGGCACCTAACAGCTCGTTAAATTCTTTCTAAGATTGTCTTATCACCAATTAAACCGAAAAGATAATAGCCGAACTCTTACGGCTTCATTGTGTGAGTTGGTGAACTTGGGGATTTATTTGTGTTTGCATTGGTACGCGTGAACTGATTTCGGAGATCAAAAGCCACACATTTGATAAAATTTCTTTTGACTATCCTGTGCAATCATCTCTATACTTAGTATAGACTCACATATATATTATTCATATACATATATACTCGTATTTATGCCTATTTGAATTCCCAAACCGTAACTTTCAAATCCACCGCATCGATTTGATGCTTAAACCTTATTTTAGTGGGAATAATAAAGCAACTTTTCAGACTTTTTCAAAAATAGCCAAAATTAGGGTTCTTCATAGCACAGAACACAAAATCAAGGATTTCAATAATTTCGTATGAAAACCCAACAGCAAAAGGAAGGATTTCGTTACCTAATCGAGCTCTCTCTCGTGTATGCAAGGCTTTATCGTGTTTCGTTTTTAGAAAGGCTATTTTAAGACTCCTGAAAAGATCGAATTTCATTTTCGTATCAAAACGCTAAGAACATGTCAAGAATGCGAAGAACGAACGAAGAACGCAAAGAACACGAAGAACGTCAAGAACATATTTTCTCTTAAAATTTCAGCAGAGTTTCCCCTTGTATCGGGACATATTTCTCGGAAAAATTCGGCAGAGTTTCCCCTTATATCGGGACATATTTCTCGGAAAATTTCGGCAGAGTTTCCCCTTATATCGGGACATATTTCAAAATAAAAACGGAAAGAGTTTCCTTTATAAAAAAAATCGAGGAAAATAACAACGAAACTGAAAGAATATACTCAACAACAAGAGATGAAGAACCGGTAAACACCACACATTTTAGGTGAGTGAACGTGTGACGAATCACATGGTCACTGACGTGCATAGCCGCCCGGACCTAAGTAGGGTATTACACAGATTCCTCCATCAAAATTACTATAAAAGCATAATACGAAGAATAGAAACATAAACGATGGAGAATCGGTAGACACCACGCGTCTTAGATGAGTGAACGTGTGACGAATCACAGGTTACTGACGTGCATAGCCGCCCGCACCTAAGTATGGTGTTACACAGATTTCTCCTCGAACCACTGCAGGAAAACGAATCGGAAAGAAAAGTGAATCAAGAACAAAACTTGGAAGAACAAGAGTATGAATTGAAAGCCTAGCTTACGAAGCAAACTAAGAGAAGATCATACCTTTCTCCTCCTCGTCCTCCCGACAGCGCTTCGCTAGCGCTTCTCCCTCGCCTCCCACTCCTCCTCCTGACCTCTCGACCCTAGCCCTTGGGGTGGTGGTGGTAGTGGAAGTCGTAGAGAATGAATGGGTAGGGGGTCTATTTATAGGCCCCAGAAAACCACTAACCATGGTTAGAAAACCATGGTTTAGACCTTAACCATGGTTTAGTGGCCCATGGTTTTGGCCCATGGTTTTAGCCAAAACTTATCCCAAACTTGGGGCTTAAGTTAGAACATTCTAGAGGATTCTAGATTCGCTAATGACGCTTAATTAACACTAATCGTGATTAACTTTTACTAATCGCGATTTAACTTTCGCAGCTTACGTTTATCTTTTGCTAACTATTGATTAGTGTTTACTAATGATCATTAGCGGTTTTCAATACATCATTAGTTTCTTTAATCATGTTTAATTAGTCTTAATGACAGTCATTATGGGTTAATGACATCTTAGCCTTCCTTGCTTCTCTTTCTTCCGAAATCCATAACAAATCGAAACGAAGCCCGATTCACACGAAACAAATTCCGCTGGTTTCCTCTTGACGAGCCGGATCTTATTATATAGGATCCGAGATATGCCAAGTTCAAGGCTTTACAAGGCTCTTCTACCGCATCATGGTTACGGCTGTTGGGGATTTCGTGGGTTGCCTTAGAAAATCGTGGTTCCTCATAGACTGGGTTAGATCGAAGTGCTTCCAATGCTGTAAAATTGATTTCCCGAGTCTCACAATCAATAATTACCTTAGTCAATGCTAAGAATAGCTTTCCGAGAATAATTGGAGACCGGGTGAATTCTCCTTGATGCTCAATATCAATGATCGTGAATTCTACTTTGAGCGGAACATCGTGGAATGTCATGATGACAGAAATGATTCCTCTCAGCCTCTTTATCGATCGATTAGCCAATTGAACAATCTCTCGTATCTTCCTGATCGGTCCGAATTTGAGTTCGTGAAATACAGAGGTCGGGAGGATATTGATTGGTGAGTCGTCATCAATCTGAGCATGGGTGAAAATTGTGTCTTTGATCATGCAATCAAATCTGGGCAACCGCTTCACTTTGTGGCTCTTGGTTTTTCTCCTCAACACAAAGGAGGAGGCCATTGACAAGATATGTCTTTCAGTCTTTGTTCTTATCATGTCTGATTTTTTCATCATTAATTTGTCCGTTACAAATCCTTTAAGGTCGGAGAAGTGTTCAATGACCTTTATAAAGGGAAGTTCAAAAATCAATCTTTTTTCCAGTGCTTTCCGTAAAGCAGGATCCAAATTCTTCAGATCTTCTTCAGATTCAATTTTTATGTATTCTTCGATATTTTCGATTTTTTGTGGTTTTCGAATATTCCAATTTTTTTAGTCTTTTCTGTGTGGTGTGGTGTCTTCCGTAGATGAGAAGGAGCTTTGATGTTCCGAGAAGGAGTCAGATGCATAGTCATGTCTAGGGGAATAATAAGCAGAAGTGCTGCTGTCAGATTCGTCCCTAGGTTTCTGGATATCCTCAAAATTGTCAAAATGAGATCCAATCATTTCCTCATTCATTTTTATATCTGAGCTACCAGATAGTGAAATTAATCGGTCAGTAAATTTTTGAAATCTATCCTCTATTAATTTGAATCTCTTATTTATCCTCAAAATATCATCCTCAAAATTCTGTTCATGATCAATCATAGGAGTAGTCGGTGTGTGTCTTTGCATTTGAAATTCAATAATTTCATCTTCCATTTTCATGTATGTGCTAAGAGGAGAGTTTCTTAGAACATCTGATATATGATCATTATTTTCTGAAATTTTCTCCTCAAAAATTATGGAAGGAGGCTGCTCAGTGGAAGGATTTTGCGGGAATGTGTAGGTCTAGTACTCAACATGTCGTGACTCGGGCATGTAATCTGGATTTGAGTAGAGTCTGCTTCCATGGTCATGATTGATCGTATCCTCAAATAATGGAGTCATACAGGGTGCATACGTGTCAATATCATCCATTTGGTCCCCCGTATGTGTAGGATGGTCAAAGGAGTGGCACTCAGGTTGGTTGATAGGAATTAGATCGTTGCGGTCAATCCAACGTTGATGATCATTAAGTATGGGTCTTTCCATCTAGGTTTGGTTTCTCGGCCAGTCATGAGACTCAAAGGTATTTTGATCTTGAAATAGTTTATTAGTGAGAAACCGAGAAAAAGATGGTTCAGTCCAAGATGGTAGGTGGTCATGTGCGGTTGGATGATTCGAGTAGAAATTCAATGAGGGGCCGAATTCATACGCAGGTGAAAGTCTCCTGCAAATGTTGGAGAATTATTGAAAGAAAAGGATTCAGTTGATTTGGACCTAACCGAGAGAAATTCATTTTCATAGTATAGCTCTGATGGATTTTCAGATAAATGTTCAGCCATTTTTGAAAGAGCTGAAAGGAATGATGACTTGGGTTTGCAATGATTTTCATGATCTATATGCGGAGAGTTTTTGAACAAAAGTTCCATGATGAGGTTTAAATCAAGATCAAAGGACCTTAATACAACCTTAGCTTCTGAATACCGCTCATAGTTGTCAATTACTAAAAAACTTACTGGAGTAACCTTGCTCTGATACCAATCTGTCGCGACCCTATTTTCCGGGCCGTCAGATCCTCCCATAACCAGATCTGGTTACTCAGCAATAATTCATTCAGCAATCACAACTAACATTCAGAAACAGACTGCAAATAAAGTATGATCGGAATAAAGTATTTCAACACTTTTCCATTCACAAAATAAAGTCCAGATGATACACTGTCCCACTATAACCATTTACAAGTACATCAGCTTGAAAGGAAAATATACAAAAGATTACTAACTACCTTAAAGAGTAAAGCTATTGTGGCTGGCTTGATGTCTAGTATGTAAGCTGGATGTATTTTTTAAAGTCCTTGCGATGGCTCACCGATACATGTTGGGTTTTCCATAAATCATAGGATAAAAATTAGCGAATGCTAAGTAACGAAGAAGAGAAAAGCAAACAAATTGTGTAATTTTTCAAAACTTGATATCACAAAAGTTTTATTCCTTCTCATTAATTTAAGTCCTATTCCTTTCTATTCCACATCAGGGATTAGTCCAGGGGAACCCCACCATTCTTGGACTCCGAAGCTGTGGAAACTTCAGGAATGGAGATTGTGTTGATCTTGGTAAGCTTATGCCGTCGCACGTCGCCTCAACCAATCCTCCAATACTACCCTGACAATTTCCTTTTCTTTTATTAAACAGGGTCTCAACCCTCAGTCTGGAAAAATAAATGAGCACACCGTCCTCGAGGACTCGATTGCTTAAAACCTCAGGCTAACATTTAATCATATAACCTAGCGGCTTTAAATACATATTATCGTGACCTGGCCGCTATTGAACCACCCGTGCCTCCACATGGCACAACCACATCTTCTGTCGTTCCAACCTGAATATATTGGCTCCCGGTACCACGCGTTGCAAAACATTCATTTCGTGCGCACTTATCATAACAGGGCAACCGTGTACCACCTAGGTAGGGAAACGCCAATACGGGTTCCTTCCGACAAACCTACAGGTTGCATGCCCGACCTGTAGTTCTACTCCCAATCATCCTTAATGTGGCACACGATCCTTCTCATGATCCAACTCAAACCACATCAATTCCCATGATGTAATTCTTTCGTTAAGTCTTCGATTTGCATAATCAACAAGAATAACTAACTGCAGTACCATTCATAAGTCATTGTCCCTTATGTACATCATGCTAGGACATATACGATCTGTCCTTTGATCTTGATTCATCCCAAGATCATGACAGACCAAGACGTGTTTATGAAATTAGCGACTATGGTAGTGATGATCCCTGAGATGGGTCAAAGGTAATAGGCATTAGAGCGAAGACTCTGCCACTATGAGAGATCAAAGTCATCCAGACCCACAGATAATAGAGTTGAGGGTTCTATTCATCCTCATAAGAAAGAGTCTAGATACCATCGATCCATGGAATTTGGTTACTCCTACTCCATTTAGAAGAACAATAGAGGAGGCACTTCGTAGGAACACCAAAACAAAGGAGAAGAAGAATATTTGATTCTTATTGTAAGGATAAGATTTCGATATAAGCACAAAACCATTATCTCAGTTGGAACTAGGAGGTCAATTATAATTCAAGAAGATCTTAGACAATGGTGTAGGACAGATTGCAGGACATCACTCACCTGCTTATCTGCTACTTGTCGAAATGAATTATTTTGATCTTATCCTAGGGATGGATTGTCTAGAAAGGCATCATGCATGTCTTGACTCTTTTCAGAAGACAGTAACGTTTCACCTTCCTAACTCAATAGAGTTCCAGTTCATTGGAAAGACATCCAATGATAATGTCAAATATATTTCTACTTTGAAGGCACAACAATTGTTAGAGAAAGGGTGCCAAGGTTATTTAGCTTATGTAACCACTACATCAGGGTCAGACAAAATGATGGAAGATATACCTATAGTGTGCGAGTTTCCTGATGTATTTCCAGAGGAACTACCTGGATTACCACCTGAGCGAGAGATTGAATTTGAAATCTCTCTCATACCTGATACTCAGTCTATCTCTATCCCTCCGTAAAGGATGGCACCAGCTGAGTTACGAGAGTTAAAGGTACAGTTGCAAGAACTGTTAGATAAAGGATTCATTCATCCTAGTACTTCACTATGGGGTGCACCTGTCTTATTTGTCAGGAAAAAGGATGGGTCGATGCGGTTGTGCATTGACTATAGACAACTAAACAAGAGGACAATAAAGAATAAGTATCCTCTACCAAGAATAGATGATCTCTTTGATCAGTTACAGGGTTCAACTGTGTATTCCAAGATTGATTTAAGATCTGGATACCATCAGTTGAAAATTAAAGATACGGATATTTCCAAGACAGCTTTTCGAACTAGATACGAGCATTATGAATTCTTAGTTATGCCTTTTGGACTAACAAATGCCCCAGCAGCCTTCATGGATCTCATGAATAGAGTATTCAAGGAGTTCTTAGATCACTTTGTAGTAGTCTTTATTGATGATGTGCTTATTTACTCCAAGGATAAGTATCTGCATGAACATCATCTCAGGAAGGTACTTGAAGCTCTAAGGAAGAACAAACTGTATGCTAAATATAGCAAATGTGACTTCTGGCTATCTGAAGTATCTTTCTTAGGCCATGTTATTTCTGGAGAAGGTATATCAGTTGATCCTACAAAGGTTAGTGCGGTGATGAGTTGGGAACGTCCGAAGACTGTCACAGAAATACGATCTTTTCTGGGATTAGCTGGATATTATAGAAGAATCGTGAAGGACTTTTCACGAATAGCATTGCCAATGACTAGACTAACTCAGAAGGAGGTCCCATTCTTCTGGTCTGATACATGTGAAGTTAGTTTTCAGACACTGAAAGAATGCCTAACATCTGCACCAATCCTTACTCTACTCTCCGGGAGTGAAGGGTTTACAGTGTACACTGACGCATCTAATGAAGGACTTGGGGCGGTTCTTATGCAACATGGTAAGGTAGTTGCGTATGCATCACGATAGCTCAGGACACATGAGAAGAACTACCCAACACATGACCTTGAGTTAGCTGCCGTAGTTTTCGCTTTAAAAATATGAAGACACTACCTGTATGGTATTACTTTTGAAATCTTCACCGATCATAAAAGCTTGAAATATCGGTTTGATCAAAAGGAGCTCAATATGAGACAGAGACGGTGTCTAGAGTTGTTGAAAGATTATGATTGCACTATCTCCTACCACCCAAGTAAGGGAAACGTCGTAACAGATGCCCTTAGCAGAAGAACTTATTCACCTGGGTTAGTGAGTGCTATCCACTTCTGGGGTTTACTATTAACGTTGAGTGAATGGAAACCATTTGATAGTAGTGTTGATACTATAACTATTCCTCATCGATACAAACTAGAGATCTGGGATAAAATAAAGAAAGGACATGAGGATGATCCAGTCCTTAAAGACTTGAAACAACAACTTGAGAAGAATGAGATAGAGGGATTCCAGATACAAGATGGGTTACTGTATAACCATCACAGAGTTTGTGTACCAAACACACCTGAACTAAGGAAAGACATCTTACGAGAAGCGCACTGCTCAAGATTATCTATTCATCCAGGAATTACAAAGATGTATAAGGATCTTCATTCATACTTTTGGTGGCCAGGAATGAAGAAAGATGTTGCTGAGTTTGTGAATTCATTTTTCACTTGCTAGCAGGTAAAGGCTTCACACCAAAAGCCACCAGGATTATTGCAACCCCTCCCTATACCTGAATGGAAATGGGAAAGCATTTCCATGGATTTCATTACTGGCTTACCTCAGACAACTGGTAGTAAAGATAGTATCCGGGTTATAATAGATCATCTAACAAAGGTAGCACACTTCATTCCGATAAGCTTATCTTTCACTCCAGACCAGCTTGCTGAGTTATATATTAACACATGTGATTCCCTCCATGGTATCCTGAAGGAAGTAGTTTCTGATCGAGATTCATGATTCACCTCACACTATTGGGAGAACTTCATGAAAGCCTTAGGTATACAACTATGCTTGAGTACATCACATCATCCACAAACAGATGGTCAGTCAGAACGTATGATTCAGACACTAGAGGATATGCTACGAGCATGTGCCTTAGAATGGAAGGGACCGTGGATTAAACATTTGCCTCTTGCAGAATTCACCTACAATAATAGTTACCATACAAGTATTGGCATGGCACCATTTGAAGCACTATATGGATGAAGGTGTACTACTCCTTTGTGTTGGGAATAGGTCGGAATAAAGAATCTTTATGATTCAGATAGACTTCAAGAGACACGAGAAGCTGTAGAGCTTGCTATAAAAAGACTATTAAGTGCCCAGAGTCGCCAGAAAAGTTATAGTGATACCAGGCGAAGAGACCTTGAATTTGAGGTAGGTGACTTTGTATTTCTCAAAGTATCACCTATGAAGGGTGTTCAGAGGTTTGGCTTGCGTGGGAAGTTAGCACCCAGGTTCGTGGGTCCCTTTGAAATTATTCAACGCATTGGAAACGTGGCATATAGACTTGCACTTCCTCCACATCTTTCGGCAATACATGATGTATTTCATGTATCAAATCTAAGAAAGTACATTAGGGATCCAGAGCATAAGATAAGTTATGATGATTTACATATTGACCAGACTTGACATACCAAGAGATACCTGTGCAAATACTTGAAAGGGATATCAAGAAGTTGAGAAACAAAGAGGTGCCTCTAGTTAAAATATTATGGCGGAACCAAGAGTTTAAAGAAGCCACATGGGAACCTGAGGCAGAAATGAGAGAGAAATACCCCTACTTATTTAAGTAATAACATTGTGTATTGTATATCTTCTTTATAAATGAAAGGACGTTCATTCTCTTTAAGGTTGTTATGGGTTCAATCCTCTTTAAGGTTGTTATGCCTGCATTTCTAGTCTCGAGGAAGAGACTTCCTTTAAGGTTGTTATAATTGTAAAGCCTTGAACTTGGCATATCTCGGATCCTATATAATAAGATCCGGCTCGTCAAGAGGAAACCAGCGGAATTTGTTTCGTGTGAATCGGACTTCGTTTCGATTTGTTATGAATTTCGGAAGAAAGAGAATAAAGGAAGGCTAAGATGTCATTAACCCATAATGACTGTCATTAAGACTAATTAAACATGATTAAAGAAACTAATGATGTATTAAAAACTGCTAATGATCATTAGTAAACACTAATCAATAGTTAGCAAAAGATAAGCATAAGCTGCGAAAGTTAAATCACGATTAGTGAAAGTTAATCATGATTAGTGTTAATTAAGCGTCATTAGCGAATCTAGAATCCTCTAGAATGTTCTAACTTAAGCCCCAAGTTTGGGATAAGTTTTGGCTAAAACCATGGGCCACTAAACCATGGTTAAGGTCTAAACCATGGTTTTCTAACCATGGTTAGTGGTTTTCTAGGGCCTATAAATAGACCCCCTACCCATTCATTCTCTACGACTTCCACTACCACCACCACCCCAAGGGCTAGGGTCGAGAGGTCAGGAGGAGGAGTGGGAGGCGAGGGAGGAGCGCTAGCAAAGCGCTGCCGGGAGGACGAGGAGGAGAAAGGTATGATCTTCTCTTAGTTTGCTTCATAAGCTAGGCTTTCAATTCATACTCTTGTTCTTCCAAGTTTTGTTCTTGATTCATTTTTCTTTTCGATTCGTTTTCGTACTGTGGTTCGAGGAGAAACCTGTGTAACACCCTACTTAGGTGCGGCGGCTATGCACGTCAGTGACCCTGTGATTCGTCACACGTTCACTCATCTAAGACGTGTGGTGTCTACCGATTCTCCATCGTTTATGTTTCTATTCTTCGTATTATGCTTTTATAGTTATTTTGATGGAGGAATCTGTGTAATACCCTACTTAGGTGCGGGCGACTATGCACGTCAGTGACCATGTGATTCGTCACACGTTCACTCACCTAAGATGTGTGGTGTCTACCGGTTCTTCATCTCTCGTTGTTGAGTATATTCTTTCAGTTTCGTTGTTATTTTCCTCGATTATTTTTATAAAGGAAACTCTTTCCATTTTTATTTTGAAATATGTCCCGATATAAGGGGAAATTCTGCCGAAATTTTCCGAGAAATATGTCCTGATATAAGGGGAAACTCTGCCGAATTTTTCCGAGAAATATGTCCTGATACAAGGGGAAACTCTGCCGAAATTTTAAGAGAAAATATGTTCTTGACGTTCTTCGTGTTCTTCGCGTTCTTCGTTCGTTCTTCGCGTTCTTGACATGTTCTTAGCGTTTTGATACGAAAATGAAATTCGATCTTTTCAGGAGCCTTAAAATAGACTTTCTAAAAACGAAACACGATAAAGCCTTGCATACACAAGAGAGAGCTCGATTAGGCAACGAAATCCTTCCTTTTGCTGTTGGGTTTTCATATGAAATTATTGAAATCCTTGATTTTGTGTTCTGTGCTATGAAGAACACTAATTTTGGCTATTTTTGAAAAAGTTTGAAAAGTTGCTTTGTGATTCCCACTAAAATAAGGTTTAAGCATCAAATCGATGCGGTGGCTTTCAAAGTTATGGTTTGGAAATTCAAATAGGCATAAATACGAGTATATATGCATATGGATAATATATATGTGAGTCTATACTAAGTATTGTTGATTATGCAAATCGAAGACTTAACGAAAGAATTACATCATGGGAATTGATGTGGTTTGAGTTGGATCCTGAGAAGGATCGTGTGTCACGTTAAGGATGACCGGGAGTAGAACTACAGATCGGGCATGCAACATGTAGGTTTGTCGGAAGGAACCCGTATTGGCGTTTCCCTACCTAGGTGGTACACGGTTGCCCTGTTATGATAAGTGTGCATGAAATGAATGTTTTGCAACGCGTGGTATCGGGAGCCAATATATTCGGGTTGGAACGACGGAAGATGTGGTCGTGCCATGTGGAGGCACGGGTGGTTCAATAGCGGCTGGGTCACGATAATATGTATTTAAAGCCGCTAGGTTATATGATTAAATGTTAGCCTGAGGTTTTAAGCAACCGAGTCCTCGAGGACGGTGTGCTCATTTGTTTTTCCAGGTTGAGGGTTGAGACCCTGTTTAATAAAAGAAAAGGAAATTGTCAGGGTAGTATTGGAGGATTGGTTGAGGCGACGTGTGGCGGCATAAGCTTACCAAGATCAACACAATCTCCAATCCCGAAGTGTCCATAGCTTCGGAGTCCAAGAATGGTGGGGTTCCCCTGGACTAATCCTTGATGTGGAATAGAAAGGAATAGGACTTAAATTAATGAGAAGGAATAAAATTTTTGTGATATCAAGTTTTGAAAAATTACACAATTTGTTTGCTTTTCTCTTCTTCGTTACTTAGCATTCGCTAATTTTTATCCTATGATTTATGGAAAACCCAATAGATATCGGTGAGCCATCGCAAGGACTTTAAAAAATACATCCAGCTTACATACTAGACATCAAGCCAGCCACAGTAGCTTTACTCTTTAAGGTAGTTAGTAATCTTTTGTATATTTTCCTTTCAAGCTGATGTACATGTAAATCGTTATAGAGGGACGGTGTATCATCTGAACTTTATTTTGTGAATGGAAAAGTGTTGAAATACTTTCTTCCGAATATACTTTATTTGCAGTCTGTTTCAGAATGTTAGTTGTGACTGCTGATAACTCCGGAAATCGATGTGGTTATGTCGACTCACAAGGCGAGTCAACAGTCAGTGTTTGACCACACGAATCCCGAAATTAATCAACAATTAACCCACACTAAGATCAACAAATTAGAAACAATGTGGAGTTAAAATTTATTTTTAACTCTGCACAAATGATGTATATGGGCAAGTATGCAGAGAGTTCGAACACAGGGAGCAAACAGTGTAGCTCAAGCAAGAGAATGCACAAGTGTGTGAGTGTGTGATGTGTCTACACTAAGCAATCAAACAAAGAAATGTTTTTGTGGGTTTTTAATTTTTTTAATTTTTTTATTATTTTTTTATTTATTTTTTTTAATTTTGTATTTTGATTTTTAATTTTCTGATTTTTATATTTTGTATTTTATATTTTTTTTGTTTCTTTTTCAATATTGGAAAGTAAAGGCAATATAATAAAAGGCAAGGTAGAATATTTATAAAAATGCACACAAATACTCAAAAATTCAGAAATAAAATGTTTTTGGTATTTTTAGGGTTTTTTACTGTTTTTGAGATTTTTGGGGAATTTTCAAAGTGTTTTTGATATTTTTTAAAGACTGAAATAAAGGGAAACAGTGAAAATAAAGATGGCTGTGAATAAAATGTAATTTAAAAATAGCAACCGGTAGACAAAAATTTTCACACTATTTTTCTAATAAAGAGAATAAAATAAGTGACAAACAGAAGCTGATTTTGTATTTTTTTGGGTTTTTCCACTATTTTATATATTTTTTTGAAGTTTTTGAGTGTTTTTAGATTTTTAGTGTTTTTCTTTTGAGATTTTTAATGATTTTTGGACTGACACTAAAATATGATAAAATAGACACTAGGTAATTTTTTTGGAATTTTTGGAGATGTTTTAATATTTTTTTGGTATTTTCTAAGGTAGACAGTACACAAAAAGGCTGCCTTTGATTTTTAATAAATATAAAAATAAAATCAAATCAAAAACTAAATATATGGCGTTAGAGTACACCTATCCAGAAACTTAAGCCTATTTTTGTGAAATTTTTGGAGTTAAAATGATATTTTAAATCAATCCAACAAGCATCCAAGTAATTAACAGGCCTGGCAGGGGTATATGTGCAATATTCAAAACATCCAGGGGGCTGACATGCAAATCTCCACAAAATGTTGAACTTAATATTTAACTTCTGGAACCAAAATGTAAATACAAGACCCGCCTGGGCACGCCTACAAATTACCCACCAGGGCGCGTGACTTGCACGTGCCTGGGAGGGACTAGAATGCAATAATACAAAAGCCTGGGGGCCACTTTGCAAAATATCCAAAAATATTACACGTGCTATGAAAGTTTTAGGGCTAAAACGAAATAAACAAAAGACCGAGGGGTCCTCTGCAAAATGCCCCCACCTCACGTGTACAGGTCACGTGAGGTGACGTGGCGGAGGACCTAAGTGCAAATAACGAAAGTCCGAGGGTCTTTTTGCAAATATTACAAAATATTTAAACTACCAAGGAAAGTTTATAGACTGATAAATAAATACAAAAACGGCGAGGGTGTGGATGCAAAATACCCTCGCTCCTGCGCTCCGATGATGACGCGTGGCGCGCATCCAACGGCTGGGCGACGAGGCGCGATCCAACGGCTGGATGCGATCCACTTATCCACGTGGCTTGTCCTGAGCGGCCGATGACGGTTCGGCGATCAGCGGCTGAGATCAGATCTGACGAAGAGATCGACGGTGGGGGCGTGCCAAGATCTGACGGCTGCGGCTTGATCTGGAGGTTCCTCGTTGATCCGACGGTCCCGGAGGTCTAGGGAAGAACACGGAGGAGCTCCGGTCTGGCGAACTTCTCCGAGCTTCTCCGGCCGACCACGGCGACGCCGGAGCTTGCAAGATGGCCGAGGGTGCTCCTGCAGGTGGTGGCTGTCGTCTGGAAGCTTCAAAATCCACCAGCGGATGCCGGTGCTCTCGCACGGAGGTGGCGGAGCTGCGAGGCCCCAGGTGCTCCGGCGAGAGAGCAAAATCGCTCCAGAAGCTGCGATGGACTTCAATACCTGCACCAAAACGTTAGGGAGGTCGAGGGCAAAATGCCTCGACCTCGGGTGGCTCTCGAGATGGACTGGGAGATGCTATAGGGTCTCGCCGGAGTTGCGCTCCGGCAAGGTGATCGATTAGGTGATGGAGTGATCGATTCGACTCAGAAAGATGGGGGAACTAATCCTAGAACTAACAGGAATGAAATGGGGAGTAAAATGGGATGAATGGCAGCCTCGATGGCCAATGGCCAGAGGGAGAATACCTCACGGGGGCAACCGCCGGAGGTGATGGAACACGCCCAGATCAGTGGCTGATCCGCCGCCTTAAGGTGAAGAACCAGGAGCTGTCACCTCCAGGAGCTCGAGCACGACAAAAAGGGGGGGAAGATCTGTGTGGAATGCGGTTCAAAATCGAAAGGAAGTCAAGGAGGACCTTAAGTATGGTTGACGATGGGGGTGGAAAGAACGAGGTCGCCAGCTCGATCCAGAGGCTCTCAGCCCAAGAAAATCCTTGGGCGAGCAAGAAGGATGGTAGGTGAAAAGATTTGCAGGAGGAATCGAGCTCAAAGGATGCAAGACCGCGTCTCGAAAAAAAATGGAGAAGATGGGTCAAAGATAGGGCTGTCAGAGGCTACAAGGTGGTAGGTCACCTAGTTGACCGAGGTCAACTAGGGTTTGCACCTGGTTGGTCCACGTGGACCAACCAGGAAAAACCCTGGATTATTGTTCTATTAATTCAATTTAAAATAGTAAATGGCCGAATTAAATAAAATGTATAAAATAAAAAATGTTCAAAATTTTATGTAGTATTTTATTCTGATTTTTATTTATTTTTATGACTTTTATTTTTACAGGTTGCCTTTTGAACCCTATATAGGTATAATACCTATGTATTTTGATATTCTATTTTATTTTATGTATTTTTAATCTTATTATTTTTATTTATGATTTTGTAAAATTATAACATACTTTTATATACATAAGTATATTTTTATTTTATTTTTCTGAGATGTTTTGTATATTTAATAAAATACAAGTGTATTTTATATAGGTATAAGTGTATATGGTATACCTATGTAGTCTTTATACAAGTAATTTTATTTTTTTTATTTTTCTTTGCATTTTATTTCAATTTTAATGCACATATATATTATAAGTGATATTTACAAAATTATAAAAATAAAAAAAATGAATAAATATTGAATAAAGAATACATTGAATATTTTATTCAGTACAAGTGTACAATGAGGGTCCAAAACTCAACTTTCAAACCGTAGCTCCGCCAAATGCGAAACTACCACCATTGGATAGATTATTTTATTCTATATACAATTAAAGGTGAGTACACTGCATTTGGATTTGTCGTTTGTGAGATACGGGTCTGGGAAGTTGGGATTTTGGATTCTTATTCAGACCATATCTTTTTGTCTGTACATTCTTTTTCTGTGAAATCAATTTTGTATTTTTCTTTATAAAATTATCTACAACTTTCATGTACACAGTTTCTTTATTTGATGTATAAGAAGTGGAACCAAAAATAGGTCCCAAAATGAATAAAGAATGAATAAAGAGTATAGGTGTTTTGACTGTGTTCCTGACCTTATCTCCCCCTACTTTATTCCTTGTCGACCTATTCATCAAGATGCCTAGGTCTTGGGGGTTTTGAGTCATAAAATATTTACAATATTTTATTCTTTTTCTTTTCTTTATTTATTCTATAATTTTGGCCTTAATTACAGTAATTTACACACTGTTGAGATGCACATGCATGAATGCTAAGATGATGGTTTTAATGCTATTTTACAGGCATTTGCTAGGGTTTTTGGTGCCAAAATGATAGAATAAAGATGATGAAATGTGGATTCATCATCCCCCTATACTTTACCTTTGCTAGTCCCTAGCAAACACTTATGCAATAAGTGCAAAAAGAAAAGAAAGAAAAGAAAAAGAAGAAGATTAGATTAAGTTTAATTATCGAACTCGTCTTCGCAAAATCAAAGTTTGGAGCTTAAGTCGGACCTTTGGAATTTTAGTGCGGTCGGACCCTTAATGAGAACCAAGTTTGAAATCCAACAGTCCTTGAGAATCCCAAAATTCTGTCCAAGTCTCCTCAATAGCCAGGTCAGAAATACTTCAACTCATACGCAAACTCTTACGACTATGAGTCTGACTCGTACAGTGTAAGTGATATGTAGCTCCCCACCTCAGAAGTGACAAAGAAACAACCTCCCCCAACCTGGTAACTCTAATGCCTCGGTCTAGCAACTCTTTCCTCGAGAAGCGGGGTATTCCCTTCTAAGTTCAAGTGGCAACCAGCCCAAGAGGAGGGGGTGAAGAGAAGAATGGACGGTAGCCAGTGTAGCTACCTATCCTTGAATGCAAGACCAGTGTAGTCAAGTCATCCTGCTGCAGGCTCACATATTTGACTTTGGAACTCAAGCTTGCTTATTGACTTTGTACATACTTTGCAGGCTTTTTATTTTTGTACATGCCTGAAATTTTTTTTTTTTCGAATACTATATACAGCAGCATTTACATAAGGAGTTTTTCCTCTTGAGCTAGTAGACTATCCCTCTTTTGAAGCTTTATTGCAACCCACGGCTTCTGTCTTTAGACTTCATCACCACTAGACCAAGTTGAGGTGCACTTCCTTCACTATAAGAAGAAGAGAGGTTCCGCCTAGAAGTACTACCCTCATATGCTACCCCAAGCCAAAGGAAACTGCCTCCTCACCACCTCATCCGTGGAGAGCTATGTGAAAGGTGCAGGTGTCCAAGTTAGGTCATTATCAACAAGAGTCGTGCGTGTGCTCCGAAATACTCTACTTAGGCAGTCAAGAATCCATTGAACCAAGTCCCGTGATCCTCAAAGAATTAAGTCAACTAGACCTGAAGTGCCTCAAACTCAGTTCCTATAAGGTTCCTGTTATTAGGTAGATTTTAAGGTCCAATCAAGCTCCAATCTCCGGATTTTACTTAGACTTGTTCAACTATCAATACTCAATCCGAAAATGCTCATGCCATGCAATGCTATGCAAGAAATATTTTTGTGATGCAATTTTCAAAATTTTGAACTTTTTATGGATTTTTGAAAATATGGTGATGACGATGCATATGCAGATGCATTTTTTTTTTGTATTTCTCAAAAAGATTTTTCAAATGTTTTTTGGATTTTAATTTTTGCAAATGTTTTTGGAAATTTTGAAAACAAAAAGATTTTGGCTGAAAAATAGGTTAAAATATGTACACGGGAGTGCTTCTTATTTTTACAAGAAGTGGATTTTAAGAATTTACAGGGTAAGTGGTCAATTTTATACATATATCCATAAGATGGATTTTTGTGTGATGTGTATATTCCTCAAACTTATTTGAAAACAATTTACACACATTTTTGAAAACTATAGTCCAAAATAATTTTTACAAACATTTTACACACATTTGAAAATCATTTTGCAAAGGCTTTCAAAACAGTATATATAGGTTTTTCAAATCATTTTTGCAAATCATTTTTCAAACATTTTTATTTCACACAAAGAAAAGAAGTTTTACAAACCACACATTTTTACACAGGTTGAAAACACGAAACAAAATATTTTCAAAATAGTTTTCAATAGATGTTCACAAAGATTTTCAAACTATTTTTCAAACATTTTGCAAAAAAACATTTTCACCTGATTTATTAATCAGTAAATACAAAAAGAATTTGAGGAATAATCACATCTTTTTATTTAAGAATTTTTAATGAACTTTAAAGAATTGTTAGCCATATTATTAAGAAAAATACGAAAGTACGAGTTATGGCTAAAGTATATACGTAGTATATACGACCCCCCTATACTTAGCTTGAGCTATGTCCTCATAGATCGGAGAGAAAAGAGAAGACATAACTCGTACTAAGTATAGGCAAGCCTAAAGAATAAAGGAATAAATGAATGAATCAATGAAGCAGAAGTTGACCGTCCCCCCTATACTTAGGATCAAATAATCCTAAGTATAGCAGACTGTACACAACGCAGGGAGGGTCAAGGGTGGGAATGAACAGATCGTACTCAGATTGTCTCCCCCTATACTTAGGGTAAAATATCCCTAAGTATAGACAAGAAGAGGAGACAATGGAGAGGATCGAAAAGAATAGAAAAACTCAGGGTGCACGCCCCCCTATACTTAGGACAAAGTACGTCCTAAGTATGGAAAACTGTCTACAAGGGCGGCACCTTTTTGATATATAAAGAGGATAGAAAAGGAAAAGAAGAAAAGAAGAAAAGAAGAAAATAAATCAACAGACAACAGAGTGATATAAACAGATGGATCTGTACAGCGGAAGGTAGCATTTGATCACCATGTATGAGATGTAGATGATTAGAATCAAAGGACACATCTCATACCAGAAGAATGGGGGCTACGTCAATGGTCGGTGGATCATGATCAAGATAGAGTTTCAAGCGTTGACCATTGACGCGGAAGGTAGAGGAAGATGACGGTTCAGATATGTCGATGCTGCCATTGTCATGTACCTTCCTGACCACATACGGTCCTTTCCACTTGCTCTGTAACTTCCCTGGAAATAACTTTAGCCTTGAATCAAACAACCATACTCTCTGATCTGGCTCAAACTGTTTATGGCTGATATGCGAATCGTGCCATGTCTTCACTTTTTCCTTGTACTGTAGGCTGTTGGAAAAGGCTGTGTCTCTCAATTCCTCCAGGGCTGCCAATTCTGCTCTTCTTTGTTCTCCTATACTCTCGGGATCTAGAAGCAACTCAGTAACTGCCCAAAAAGATTTATGCTTGATTTCCACTGGCAAATGGCACGGCTTGCCATAGACGAGACGAAAGGGAGATGTCCCCAATGGGTTCTTGAAAGATGTCCGATAGGCCCACAAGACCGAGTCCAAAAGCTGTGACCAATCCTTTCGGTCTGGGCGGACAACTTTCTGCAAGATAGTCTTTATCTCCCTATTCGATACTTCGGCAAGACCATTAGTTTGAGGGTGATAAGGAGTGGCAACCCGATGGTCAATACCGAACTCGTCTGCAAGGGCCCTGACTTTGTCATTGATGAAGTGAGACCCCCCGTCTGAAATCAAGACTCTAGGTACACCGAACCGTGAAATGATGTTTTTCCTCAAAAATTTGCAAACGGTTTTAGCATCTGCGGCTCGGGCGGGGATGGCCTCAACCCATCGGCTGACATAATCTACAGCGAGCAAAATATGCTCGAATCCCTGACTCTTAGGAAATGGGCCCATGAAATCAATCCCCCATGCATCAAAGACCTCACAGAAGTGAATGGGTTGCATGGGCATCATGTCTCTCTGTCCGCAGGTTCCCATTTTCTGACAGTCAGTACATCTCTTCACGAACTCATCAGAATCCTTGAAGAGAGTAGGCCACCATAGGCTGGATTGAAGCACCTTCTGTGCTGTTCTCTTTCCTGAATGATGTCCTCCTGCCTCAAGCTTGTGGCAGTATGTGAGGACGCTATGCTGCTCTTCTTGAGGAATGCACCTCCTCCAGATACTATCCCCTCCTTCATGATAAAGGACGGGATCCTCCCAATGGTAAAACTTGGCCTTAGCTAGGAAGGTCTCAAGTTTCTGCCTGGGCCAACCCTGAGGGACTGTCTTGGCAACAAGATAGTTTACAAAGTCAGCATACCATGGGAGTGAGGTGACAGCCAAGATCGCCTCATCTGGAAACGTCTCTGTGATAGGTGCGCTGGGCTCAGATTCCTCAAGATTCTCCAATCTGGAGAGATGATCCGCCACCACATTCTTGACTCCAGGCTTATCCTTAATTTCAATATCAAATTCCTGGAGTAGAAGGATCCATCTGGTGAGACGTGCTTTGGCATCCTTCTTGGCCATTAAATACCGGATGGCGGTATGATCAGTGTATATTGTTACTCTAGATCCAAGAATATATGATCGATACTTATCAAGAGCAAAAACTACGGCCAGCATCTCTTTCTCAGTTACAGTGTAATTCCGCTGAGCGGCATCCAAAGTCCGGCTGGCGTAGTGGATGGCAAAAGGTAAACCATCCCTCCTCTGTCCGAGCACAGCCCCAACGGCAAAATCTGAAGCATCCGTCATGATCTCGAATGGGAGAGACCAATCGGGTGGCTGAAGGACAGGAGCTGAGACAACCATATTTTTGAGAGTCTCAAATGATTCAAGACACTTATCATTAACAATAAACTCGGTGTCTTTGGTCAGCAAGTCAGTTAGCGGTCGGGCAATTCGACTGAAGTCCTGAATGAACCGTCGGTAGAAACCGACATGCCCCAGAAAAGACCGTAACTGACGCAGATTGGACGGCGGGTTGAGTTTCTTGATGATGTCCACCTTAGCCGGATCGACCTCCATGCCCCTGTTGGAGACGATATGACCAAGGACCGTCCCTTGAGTCATCATGAAATGACTCTTCTCCCAGGATAAGACTAGATTAACCTCTATGCAGCGCTTCAGCACACGGTCTAGGCAGTCAAGACAAGCGTCGAACCCGTCGCCATAGACCGAGAAGTCATCCATGAAGACCTCTAAACAGTCACCCACCATGTCCGAGAAGATGGACAACATGCACCTTTGGAATGTCGCTGGAGCGTTACATAGACCAAAGGGCATCCGTCTGAAAGCATACGTCCCAAACGGACAGGTGAATGTCGTTTTCTCCTGATCTTCGGGCGCAATGGCCACTTGATTATATCCAGAGTACCCATCAAGAAAACAGAAATGGCTCTTCCCAGCTAACCGCTCGATAATCTGATCAATAAATGGGAGTGGGAAGTGATCCTTCTTGGTGGCCTCATTCAATCGTCTGTAGTCCACACAGACCCTCCAAGAAGTTGGTACTCTGGTAGCGATCTCCTCTCCGGACTCATTGATAACTGTAGTGATACCCGTCTTCTTGGGTACCACATGAAGTGGACTAACCCATTTGGAGTCGGAGATGGGATAGATAAAATCGGCGCTCCACCACTTGGAAATTTCTTTCATGACAACGTCTCGAAGATTTGGGTTCAGCCGTCGTTGGAACTCACGCGACGGCTTAGCGTTATCTTCAAGATAGATGTGGTGAGAGCAAAGATTAGGGCTCAGCCCCTGGAGATCAGCTATACTCCAACCGATTGCCTTGCGGTTTCTTTCAAGAACCTCCATCAGACGAGATTCTTGTTCTCCAGTCAAATCTGCTGAGATAATGACTAGGTGCATTTCTGGCTCTCCAGCAAGGAATCTGTACTTCATTGACTGCGGCAGAGGTTTCCTTTCCGGACAACTGGGAGGTGGCAGATCTGGCTTCTGATATGACTGTGTAAAGGCTACTAGGTCTGCATGGGAGAACTCTCGCTCTGCATGAATTTCTGACGAAGGGCGGCCTGATGGATCATCAATAATCTGCACTGGCTCGCACTCTGTCATTGCTGTCGGCTCTGAAGGAATCAGATAAGGCAAATAATCATCAAAGTCATCCCAGTCAATGTCTGAATCCGAGGGATCAGAAGATGATGAGCAAGATTGAAATTCCTCAGCACCACTCATCACAACACTGTCAGCCTCAAAGATATCCTCATCCAGGGATGTGCTCTCCCGACGCTCGATTGCCATGAGCTTGAGATACAGTGAATCTGTAGGCAAGGCGAGGGTCGGTGCTACAGGATCTTTCCAGTTGGATTCGTCATCAGTCATTTCAAAATCACAAACCTGGTGGATGTCTAGCTCTTCCTCTGTCATCTGCTCGGCTTCGCTGAACTGCTCGGAGCATTCTGCCTCTCTGGCTCTGATCTCTTCGATCGTCTCTATTTGTATGGTTTCGCCCTCTACGCGAAAGCATACCTTCCCACTGTCATGGTCGGTCACCGCCTTGGCTGTGGCCAAGAATGGACGTCCGAGAATGATGGGGGCATCAGTTACCGACTCAGGGATCTCCATGTCCAACACGACGAAGTCCACAGGGAATTGCAGGCCCTGAATGGTAACGACCACGTCTTTCAATAACCCCTTCGGCCTCTTAATCGACCTATCAGCAAACTGAAGGACGGTTCTACTTCGAAGAAGAGGGCCAAACTCGAACTGCTTGAGTAAGGCTGCCGGAAGGAGGTTAATTGAAGAGCCGCTGTCTAATAGAGTACGATCAAACTGTTGCTCCTGAATCTCGCATCTGACATAGGGAGCTCCTGCGTCTGGTCGCTTGGCTGGCAATGTGTTCTGAATGGCGCAGCAAGTGTTATGCGTGAGCATATGGAGTTGATCTCTGTGCCTCTTCTTCCTTCGGACAGTAGTTGTCTCTTTCAGATTCTTCTTGAAGAAGGGGATATGCTCAAACGCTTCTCGTAGAGTCAGCTGAAT
Source organism: Ottelia alismoides (assembly GCA_037367405.1). Taxonomy (NCBI): domain Eukaryota; kingdom Viridiplantae; phylum Streptophyta; class Magnoliopsida; order Alismatales; family Hydrocharitaceae; genus Ottelia; species Ottelia alismoides. Next base: position 92,836 of record JAZKJV010004241.1, on the reverse strand, counting down.
ATGAAATCTGTCAATCATCTCATTGCCGAACTCTACCTGCTGATTCTTTTTGGGATTTTCTTTTTTATTTCCCTTCGCTCGGCGGAGTGCCTCAGGGAAGGGGATGGTAGGTGCCTCCTCAGATGGAGGACTCGGAATCGGTCTCTGTGCCTGTGAAGATGGAGAATCCATACAATAATCATCATTCAACACATATGGATCCGCAATTTGAACAGAAACCTTTCCTTTATTCATATTTTTGTTTTTGTTTTTCTTCCCACAGTCTCTCGATACAAAATGTGGTGAAGTCACAGAAGTTGGCTCAACAAAAGTAGATGTGGTGGCCTCAGTACCACCACTAGCACCGGTCTTTGCGGCATCAGCACCGCGCTCTGGTTCATCTCCCAAAATGGTGGCATCAGCACCACCGTCTGCATCTGGTATCACGACGGCATCAGCACCGTCATCCTGGGCTCCATCATTGGTGGCATCAGCACCACCGTCTTCAACATCATCTGTCGCGGCATCAGCACCGCTCCTCTGCTCCTCTGGCGCTCCTGATTCTGCATTTGGCTGTCGCTCAGAAGAGGCGCCGCCGGCTGGCATCCTACCGCTCCTAGTAGTAACAAAATCAGCATCATAATAGGAATAAGACATGTCACTCAAATGATCACTAGGAGAGGTGTCCTCTGTAAACTCTACCTGCTCAGATTTTCTTTTTAGGTTATTAGGATTGGGTTCGATCTGAGCGGGTATGGCGGCCTTGCCTTTGATTATGTCCCGCATCTCCTGCCGGAACTCATCCATTTCTTGCCTGAAAGATGCTCGCTGTTCAGATAGCAAGCGGGCAAGATCGTCAAGGGCTGGGTTCTCATAGGCTGGACCCTGAGAACCGGACGTCTGTCCCTGCTGGAAATGGGGCTGTTGCTGCTGATATTGGGGGGAAGGCTGGGCATAAGAATGCTGAGGCGGCTGTCGCTGCCTCCACTGTTGTCCCTGATAGGCGGGACGAGGACCACTGTGGTATTGCTGGGGCTGGTTGTACTGGGGCTGCTGGTGTTGTTGCTGTGGCTGGCTGCTCTGCTGTCCTTGAGCCGGAGGATGCTGTTGGGATGAGGAAGCACCATTACCCCAACGGAATCCGGGGTGATCCCTACGAATCGCTGGCTGGGGGTATCGGTCATACCAAATCCTGTTGACTTCCATCAACGGTTCCTGCTCGAAGGAGGGTGGAGGAAGAACTGCCAGTGGCTGCTCCGGCTGATAAACCACCATCTGAGTCTCCTGAGATGGCGGTTGCTCTGGATGGTACTGCAACAATGGAACCGGCTCCGCCTGGATATGGTTCACCTGGCGGTAAGAGGTGGAGGCCTGGTTGGGATTGTTGCTGCTGGAGGCAACCTGTGACCTGGGAGGCTGTTGTGAATGGGCCTGTGCCTCCTGAATACAGAGAATCTGAGTTTTCAGGTCACTCATTGTCTTTGTGAGAAGGTCCATCTGGGCTAGACCTTGGTTTTGCTTCTTCTCAAGGATCTCCATGCGGTCCAGCTTTTCACTGATAATGCCCATGTCGGCTGCTGCTGATTCGGCTTGGGCCGCGGCTACCGACGGTGTGCTAGGACCGGCATCGATGCGGGCGATCCTCTGAAATGATCCCGCTCCCTGCGGAGGTTTCTGCTGGATGTAGACTCTAGCCTGGGTCATCACTGTTGAGTTCTCTGCCATTCCTTCATAAATGGCCCAGACGTCGTCCTCTCCCTTGGAGAAATAGGACCCACCGCAAGAGGCGTTCACAAGCCCCTGCAGCTCCGGTGTCAGCCCACAGAAGAAACTCTGCACCAGGTGGGGCTTGGAGATATCGTGATGTGGACACCGGTCTATGAGCTCTCTGAAACGATCCCATGCTTCATGGAACTGTTCATTTGGGATCATGGTGAAATTGCTGATCATGGCTCGAGCTGCGTTTGTCCGGCCGAGAGGATAGTATTTCTTCAAATATACGGACCGGAGATCTGCCCAAGTGTCGACAAATCGCCCTAGATGCTTGAGCCAGTATGCGGCTCTGTCAACCAATGAGAATGGGAAGGCGATCATCTTGATAGTGTCCTCGGTCAATAGCCGATCGTGGATGGTGCTGCATATCATCTCAAACTCTTGGAGGTGGAGGTGCGGCTCTTCGGTCGGCAACCCATGGAACTTGGGTAGCATCTGAATTGTGTTGTGCCGAAGCTCGAAGTCTCCATGGATAGGTGGGAGTCTGATCCACCGGTGAGTGAGGGATGAAGCTGGGTTGTGCAATTCCCTCATGATAGTCTGTGGCGGTCGCTCACCGTCTGGGTCGCCTCCTCCTGCATCGGGTCCTCCTCCTCCTCCACCGCCACCGCCCCCAGGTCGGTTTTCTCTCAGCTGTGCTATCTCTCTCATCAGATCACCCATGAATGTACCCTGGTCACGGATCTGTCTCTGCATATTCTCCAGGGACGCTAGCAGGGAATTGTTGATGGCCGCTTGATCAATAATGAACGGCGGGTGATCGTGATCATCTTGGTGTTCGCCTCTGTCTGCCATTGCTTGATGTTCTGAAAATGCAAAAGAGGCCATTTCAGGTGCTGTGGAATGGGCTGAACTCTGTGATGCACTGAACTCTGAAATGATTGGACTGAGGGAAGGAGAATGGGAAGGGTGGTCGAGGGGGAACAGGGTGGATGTGAACTCGGGCTCGGAGAGCGGACTCTCCGAGTTATTCCTAGATGAATAGGGAGGAGTGCTGGATAGCGGTGCCGACAAGGTCGGCCTAAGAGACCTCCGTCCCATCATCTTGATTGTTCGGAATAGAGCAGGGAAGATGCAAGAAGAAGAAAATGAGATGTAACAAAATTTTGCACAATTGTGCGGTATTTTTGATCTTGACCTTAATAAATCTAGAAATCAAACACAAAGCAAGGGTAAGTTCACCAACTCAACTCGTGAAGCCGTGAAGGTTCGGCTTTTATCTTGTCAATTTTAGCTTGTTTTTCAGGCAATTATCTTTTCACGAGTCCTTAGAGCGCTACGCCTATAGGAGAGAGAGTACTGCCAGGAGAGTATCCCCGTACTTGTCCTCCTCCTGTGTAACCTGTAACTTGCGCTTTTTGAGGTCCTTGTAACCCTTCCTGGATCCCTACTCAGCCAAAGAAAAGAGGGAGGAAGCCGATAGGCGAAACCGATACTTCGGACCTCGCTCGCAACGGAATCACCCGTGAGCGTACAAGGTCCTACTCGGACGCAGCCGGTGAGACAGACACACCCGTGAAGGCGTGGCCTAGGCTCGGTACTTCGGACAGGGTCGGCGCTCTCACAACAGAGAGTCACCAATGGCGACCAAGTCCTACTCGACTACGTACGATAGTAGCGCCAATACTTCGGAAATCCAGGCGATACACAAGGCAGCCACAAGTTGGGTTTTGGGCTCTAATCCTTACGAAGCGCTCACCTCACTGGGAAGGAAACCTTCCTATGCAACCTGAAAACAAGTGAGGGTGTTACTCTCCCCAAGCAATGAATCCAATTACCGTTTTTATTTTGGTCAAGTTTTCTTTAGCAGTCCCTTTTTTACTTTTTTTGGTGTTATCGCTTCTTTTGAGTCAATTCAAGCAAGCGCCTAACGTTTTTGTATTTTTTTCCTTTATCCTACTTTTTCCAAAAACAGAGGGAGAATAGAGTCGGAAAAGCCGTGCAAGTCGACACCAAGGTGGAAATCTCACCTTTGTGCCTAGATGATGCGTGCAAAGTTAGAAGACTTACAGCGAATCCCAGCTCTCTCCATGCGGGATGCAAAGCAGAATATTTAAACCTAATCTATATGACGATATGCAAGCGGAAAGCGTCCTAGAACAGGCAACTGCTAGCGTGAAGAACCACAAGTCAACTAGCAACTCTTAATCCGAGTGTCCGGTCTTGGCTCACCCCTCCTCTGCCCAACACATTTGGAGTAGGAGAAAGCGCTTGTTCGGGTGTGAGCTCGCGGCGCGTGGATTTGGGAATTACTTGCTAACTGTTTAAATTAGTCTAAGTCCAAAACGTAACTATAGGAGCATGCAAAGATAATTAGGTGTTTGGACCTATTCTAATCGATCAAGCAGACCTAGATCTAAGAGCTCAATCCACAAAAGAAAGTGAAAAATGAAAACAAAACCGGAAAATGACAAGTGATGCAAACACGGTCAAAAACGGCGGTGAGCCCCCGGGTGAACAAACACCCGGAAATTAGGCCCGAATGTCTGAGTGTCCAAGGTACCTGTATTATTACAATTCAAATGAATCACTCTCTCACAAAATAAAAGAAAAGTTAACTAATCACTCTCTCTCTCACTCCTTGCTCTCTCCTGCCGGCTTGGCTAAAGAAAAGCCGGCTCCACGTCCCAAGGTTGCGTCGGTCGCCTAGGCGATCCGCCTCGCTCCGCGGTCCCTCGCAAGAAGACAAAAAGAGATGGTCAGATAACTCAATCAAGATATATCAAAATATGAGAAATGGAAAACAATGCTATGGTAAACAGTCACACAATCAATAAAAATGAACTACAAGCTGTTGCTCCCTGGCAACGGCGCCATTTGATAACTCCGGAAATCGATGTGGTTATGTCGACTCACAAGGCGAGTCAACAGTCGGTGTTTGACCACACGAATCCCGAAATTAATCAACAATTAACCCACACTAAGATCAACAAATTAGAAACAATGTGGAGTTAAAATTTATTTTTAACTCTGCACAAATGATGTATATGGGCAAGTATGCAGAGAGTTCGAACACAGGGAGCAAACAGTGTAGCTCAAGCAAGAGAATGCACAAGTGTGTGAGTGTGTGATGTGTCTACACTAAGCAATCAAACAAAGAAATGTTTTTGTGGGTTTTTAATTTTTTTAATTTTTTTTATTATTTATTTATTTATTTTTTTTTAATTTTGTATTTTGATTTTTAATTTTCTGATTTTTATATTTTGTATTTTATATTTTTTTTGTTTCTTTTTCAATATTGGAAAGTAAAGGCAATATAATAAAAGGCAAGGTAGAATATTTATAAAAATGCACACAAATACTCAAAAATTCAGAAATAAAATGTTTTTGGTATTTTTAGGGTTTTTTACTGTTTTTGAGATTTTTGGGGAATTTTCAAAGTGTTTTTGATATTTTTTAAAGACTGAAATAAAGGGAAACAGTGAAAATAAAGATGGCTGTGAATAAAATGTAATTTAAAAATAGCAACCGGTAGACAAAAATTTTCACACTATTTTTCTAATAAAGAGAATAAAATAAGTGACAAACAGAAGCTGATTTTGTATTTTTTTGGGTTTTTCCACTATTTTATATATTTTTTTGAAGTTTTTGAGTGTTTTTAGATTTTTAGTGTTTTTCTTTTGAGATTTTTAATGATTTTTGGACTGACACTAAAATATGATAAAATAGACACTAGGTAATTTTTTTGGAATTTTTGGAGATGTTTTAATATTTTTTTGGTATTTTCTAAGGTAGACAGTACACAAAAAGGCTGTTTTTGATTTTTAATAAATATAAAAATAAAATCAAATCAAAAACTAAATATATGGCGTTAGAGTACACCTATCCAGAAACTTAAGCCTATTTTTGTGAAATTTTTGGAGTTAAAATGATATTTTAAATCAATCCAACAAGCATCCAAGTAATTAACAGGCCTGGCAGGGGTATATGTGCAATATTCAAAACATCCAGGGGGCTGACATGCAAATCTCCACAAAATGTTGAACTTAATATTTAACTTCTGGAACCAAAATGTAAATACAAGACCCGCCTGGGCACGCCTACAAATTACCCACCAGGGCACGTGACTTGCACGCGCCTGGGAGGGACTGGAATGCAATAATACAAAAGCCTGGGGGCCACTTTGCAAAATATCCAAAAATATTACACGTGCTATGAAAGTTTTAGGGCTAAAACGAAATAAACAAAAGACCGAGGGGTCCTCTGCAAAATGCCCCCACCTCACGTGTACAGGTCACGTGAGGTGACGTGGCGGAGGACCTAAGTGCAAATAACGAAAGTCCGAGGGTCTTTTTGCAAATATTACAAAATATTTAAACTACCAAGGAAAGTTTATAGACTAATAAATAAATACAAAAACGGCGAGGGTGTGGATGCAAAATACCCTCGCTCCTGCGCTCCGATGATGACGCGTGGCGCGCATCCAACGGCTGGGCGACGAGGCGCGATCCAACGGCTGGATGCGATCCACTTATCCACGTGGCTTGTCCTGAGCGGCCGATGACGGTTCGGCGATCAGCGGCTGAGATCAGATCTGACGAAGAGATCGACGGTGGGGGCGTGCCAAGATCTGACGGCTGCGGCTTGATCTGGAGGTTCCTCGTTGATCCGACGGTCCCGGAGGTCTAGGGAAGAACACGGAGGAGCTCCGGTCTGGCGAACTTCTCCGAGCTTCTCCGGCCGACCACGGCGACGCCGGAGCTTGCAAGATGGCCGAGGGTGCTCCTGCAGGTGGTGGCTGTCGTCTGGAAGCTTCAAAATCCACCAGCGGATGCCGGTGCTCTCGCACGGAGGTGGCGGAGCTGCGAGGCCCCAGGTGCTCCGGCGAGAGAGCAAAATCGCTCCAGAAGCTGCGATGGACTTCAATACCTGCACCAAAACGTTAGGGAGGTCGAGGGCAAAATGCCTCGACCTCGGGTGGCTCTCGAGATGGACTGGGAGATGCTATAGGGTCTCGCCGGAGTTGCGCTCCGGCGAGGTGATCGATTAGGTGATGGAGTGATCGATTCGACTCAGAAAGATGGGGGAACTAATCCTAGAACTAACAGGAATGAAATGGGGAGTAAAATGGGATGAATGGCAGCCTCGATGGCCAATGGCCAGAGGGAGAATACCTCACGGGGGCAACCGCCGGAGGTGATGGAACACGCCCAGATCAGTGGCTGATCCGCCGCCTTAAGGTGAAGAACCAGGAGCTGTCACCTCCAGGAGCTCGAGCACGACAAAAAGGGGGGGAAGATCTGTGTGGAATGCGGTTCAAAATCGAAAGGAAGTCAAGGAGGACCTTAAGTATGGTTGACGATGGGGGTGGAAAGAACGAGGTCGCCAGCTCGATCCAGAGGCTCTCAGCCCAAGAAAATCCTTGGGCGAGCAAGAAGGATGGTAGGTGAAAAGATTTGCAGGAGGAATCGAGCTCAAAGGATGCAAGACCGCGTCTCGAAAAAAAATGGAGAAGATGGGTCAAAGATAGGGCTGTCAGAGGCTACAGGGTGGTAGGTCACCTAGTTGACCGAGGTCAACTAGGGTTTGCACCTGGTTGGTCCACGTGGACCAACCAGGAAAAACCCTGGATTATTGTTCTATTAATTCAATTTAAAATAGTAAATGGCCGAATTAAATAAAATGTATAAAATAAAAAATGTTCAAAATTTTATGTAGTATTTTATTCTGATTTTTATTTATTTTTATGACTTTTATTTTTACAGGTTGCCTTTTGAACCCTATATAGGTATAATACCTATGTATTTTGATATTCTATTTTATTTTATGTATTTTTAATCTTATTATTTTTATTTATGATTTTGTAAAATTATAACATACTTTTATATACATAAGTATATTTTTATTTTATTTTTCTGAGATGTTTTGTATATTTAATAAAATACAAGTGTATTTTATATAGGTATAAGTGTATATGGTATACCTATGTAGTCTTTATACAAGTAATTTTATTTTTTTTATTTTTCTTTGCATTTTATTTCAATTTTAATGCACATATATATTATAAGTGATATTTACAAAATTATAAAAATAAAAAAAATGAATAAATATTGAATAAAGAATACATTGAATATTTTATTCAGTACAAGTGTACAATGAGGGTCCAAAACTCAACTTTCAAACCGTAGCTCTGCCAAATGCGAAACTACCACCATTGGATAGATTATTTTATTCTATATACAATTAAAGGTGAGTACACTGCATTTGGATTTGTCGTTTGTGAGATACGGGTCTGGGAAGTTGGGATTTTGGATTCTTATTCAGACCATATCTTTTTGTTTGTACATTCTTTTTCTGTGAAATCAATTTTGTATTTTTCTTTATAAAATTATCTACAACTTTCATGTACACAGTTTCTTTATTTGATGTATAAGAAGTGGAACCAAAAATAGGTCCCAAAATGAATAAAGAATGAATAAAGAGTATAGGTGTTTTGACTGTGTTCCTGACCTTATCTCCCCCTACTTTATTCCTTGTCGACCTATTCATCAAGATGCCTAGGTCTTGGGGGTTTTGAGTCATAAAATATTTACAATATTTTATTCTTTTTCTTTTCTTTATTTATTCTATAATTTTGGCCTTAATTACAGTAATTTACACACTGTTGAGATGCACATGCATGAATGCTAAGATGATGGTTTTAATGCTATTTTACAGGCATTTGCTAGGGTTTTTGGTGCCAAAATGATAGAATAAAGATGATGAAATGTGGATTCATCAACTGCTGAATGAATTATTGCTGAGTAACCAGATCCAATTATGGGAGGATCCGACGGCCCGGAAAATAGGGTCGCGACAAGCCCTATCCTGCGGCTACACCTGAGATAGTGGTTGTTGATGAGACTATTGGTTTAGAGAATCCTCCCCTACTCCATTCTCAACTGCTCTCACCATGGAGAATCAAGTATATGAATCATATGATCCGGAGACATGCATGGTCGCACCATGGGTCAACCTATTTTGACTATCTTGATCACATCAACTCGACATGCTCCAACATCAAATTAATTGAGAACGAACATGCAGAGACTCTCCCCAGTATTTCAATTCCTGCGGATCTCAAAATAGAAGAATGTTTCTTATATGATCCTGAGACATATGCATGGTCGCACCCTGGGACAACCTACTCTGAATACCTTGACCAAATCATCCCAAATCGAGAGTGCACCAACATTCAGAAGACTAAGAAGAAACACGCAAGACAAACACCGACCAAGGAGAAGAATTCCAATGGTTATTCATCTAGATACTCAAGTGGATCGACACCTTCACGAAACAAGAAAAAAAGTCACCTTTGACCTTCCAGAAGAGGAATCAGCTGATGATCCCTCATCAGGTCCGGAAAAGGTAATCTACATGAGTGAAGTCTGTTCGACAGTTCTGAAACCATATCTTCGCAAGGATCCAAAATTCGATTCTCGTTGGACAACTCCCATTCCTAACTACTATTCATCCAAAGCTGATGCTCCTGCCCTCATCAAGTACACTGGAATTATTTCTTATGAGCTGACTGAGACCGGTGCTTCTAAGTATTCATCCGAGGACAAACCGCTTGATCTCAAGAAGGAACGTATTCTGAGGAAACAATTGAAAAAAACAAAAAGACAAGAATATCGGAGTATGTCCACTTTCAAATACTATTCCTCTGAGGATAACTCTGATGATGGCTACCTTTCATCTGACTCAAATGCTTCATCTACGATCCATCATGATTTTTCTGAGGATAAATTTGATAATAGTTGGGAATCATATGCTTCATGTCCTTCTCGTCATTACGATCTCCCACCGCAGGCTCACAAGAAGATCAGCTGAAAACCGTCGTTAATCATCGGCTACCCACCCTCCCTCCCAAACACATCGATCTCCTTGTACAACTTCTTCCTCTACTTAGGCCAAGGCCTAAGTATAGGGGGCAACGATGCCATCTGTATATAACATTCTCTCCTTCTCACAATCGCTCCATGCCCACCATTCTTCTGTACTTAGGCTGACCAGAGCCTAAGTATAGGGGGAACCGATGCCCAGTTGTATATACACTCTTCATCCACATATCCCGACCACTTCATTTTTTCGCTCTTCTTCTATACTTAGCCTGTTCACAGCCTAAGTATAGGGGAGCGTTCCGATCCATCTTTTTCTTTTTTTTTCTTTTTCACTCTCTTACGCTTAACCCGAGCTATGTCTTCTTTACGCTTCTTGTGCTATGAGGACACAACACTCGCTAAGTATAGGGGGGTCTGTATATATGCTTTGTATATATTTTACCCATATCTCGTACTTTCGCGTAAGTCTATATGTATTTACAGGGTGGGTAATTAATTCAAAAAAAACAAAAAAAAGAAAAAGAGTTTTTCCTACTAAAGCTGACTGTGTCCAACCCAAAATTTTTGAAAAAAAAATGACTTCTTATTCATTTTTGCAATAAAAAAACCCCCAAAATCATTTGCATAAAAAAATAAAAAAAATCATCACAAAAAATGTGTCTGCATTCCACACACCTGCACTTCATCCAGCATTTCATTCATTTGCATATGTGAAAAGTCTTTGGGTTCTGAACCGAGTTATGAGCAGAAACCGAGAGTGGTCTGGACTTGACCATAATCCACCTAATTTTCAGAGGAACTTCATCGAGAAATAGGATTTTAGAAACTTCAGGTATTTGACTTAATTCTTTAAGTTCCACATGACAATGTGCAGCATTTGACTCTTAGTGTCTGACCTGGTCTCTTCATTCTGGGTACAACTCTGGAATAGGGAATTAATTTGTACTCTCGCACTATGCACTTAACTCAACTTAGACGGGATGTTGGAAGACTGTGTGAGTTTCTTTTCTGGTAGCGTGGAAATCTAAAGATCGGAGTACGGGTTGAAATAAAGCTTCGGAAAAGGGATGGACGACTGGGCACAATTTTTTTCTAAGACCCTCAAAAATGTACGGAAACAAAAAGATTCTATATCCGTAGGGGCACAACAAGATCCAAGCAGAACCACCAAAAATTCTAAATACAAAGAAACATTCTACCAAATAAATATCTGACCAAAAAGGTCCAAGCTTCAAGAAAACCTGCGGATCTTGGTGGAGACTCGGCTACACTAGCCAGCTTCACAAGGAGAGGTGACTACACTGGCCACCCTCCAGTTCTTTTCTCCTTCTTCTAACTTCTCCCCAATTCGATTGTGAACACATCGCGACATACCTTAGAAGGAAATACCTGACTCCCCGAGGACGAGTTACTGAAGAGGAGGTTTGCATGGTAGTCCGGCATTCTAGATGGGAAGAGCTAAAATCTTTCACACACATGAGTCGATTGTTCAATGTTCATAGGGTATGCTTTGAGAAGAGGATTGATCTAAGATGACTTCTGAGCCGAAACTGTGACAATGATGTGTAGAACTTGAAGGCTGTTGATTTTAAAATTCTAAGTCTCACAAAAGTTCCGCCACACTAATAATCCAAAGGTCGAATCTAGTTTCATTTTCACCTTTAGCTCATGGTCTTGGTATGGAACCCAATCTCATTTCACCTCATGGCATTTCTTTTTGATGCTCAGGGACGAGCATGGTTTAAGTATAGGGGGATGATGAATCTCATATTCATCACTCTAAATATCATTAATTAAGCTCAAATCCCTCAAAATCATTGGCATTTCTGCATTTATTCTACACAATTAGCATTCATGCATGTTTTGATAAGAATTGCATTTTAGCACTCATTATTTCTGCACAAAATAAGAAGCCAAAAATCCCAGATAAAATTGATCTGTAAATAGCCTAACTTCCCTGATTTTTAACTAATTCATGCTAACTCTGAATGACCCAAAACTACCTCCATTGTGTACATATCACTAACAAGAATAAAAATGAAAAATAAAAAAAATTCACTAACCCAAATAAGTGGACCAAAAACCCAAACCCTAGTTTCAGGATTTCCGGACGAAAACCCTCATATCTTCCCCATCCAGTGTTCGTTTTGATCCTACTCACTTTTGAACTAATATACATTCAATTACCTTCAAAACAAGACCAAGTTCAAGTGAATCGTAGCTCATATGTGAAAGTTGGGTTTTAGGCCTCTTTTGTACATTTTGTATTTTAGCAATTTTTGACCTATTATTTTATGTATATAATTAACCTATTTTACTTTATTTCTTTTTCATTTCCTTCTTTGATAAAAGTTTTATTAAAAGGCGTAAAAATCCAAATCCAAACTAAGCTCGAAATCAAAGAAACAAATTGAGTCCAAGTCTTCACTAACTTCCTGTACAAAGTTGGTCGTTTTCGTGTTTTATTTTATTTCTTCTTTTTATTAATTAATAAAAATCTAAAAAAAGAAATTAATGTGTGAATATTTATCTTTTATTTTACCATATTTTTTCCGGATTTTTATCTGGTTTAAAAATGACAAAAAATTAGAAAACCCAAAAATCAGGGTATTCTATGTGCATGGGATACCCCAAAAATATCACTTTTTGCAATTGATCGATTTTGATTTTGATATCTTCATGAAAGTTGTAGATCTCATCAAGACGAGCAATTTTGTGAAGAAACATTTTCAATCCGAAGCCGTTTGCTATTTATTTTGGATTTTAAAGGTTTTATTCTCCGATTTTTGTGGTGCTGACACGTGGCAGCTCCTGGAGCCGCCATGTGTCACCCTTTTTTAGTTTTAATGTATTCGTTTTTATAAAAAATAAATTAGACGTATGTGCGGGGCACATGCCGCCCCATTTCCCCCTTTGTCGCCACGTGTCGAGATCTGGGCCGTCCGATCTCGGCTGATCGGACGGCCCATCGCCCATCGTCAACCTCCCGCACCTTTCCCAAATCAGGACTTCCTCCGCCGCCCGTGAATTTCTCTCTGCCACCACGAATCTCACAAGCGCCGCCAATCTCCTAGTCAATCTACTCCATTGATCTTCCCAATCCAATCCCTAATCCGATCTCAAATCGATCCCCGATCATCCCCGATTTCGCATCCCCCAAATTTCTCCATCGCCAATCGAATCCCCCATCACCGACATTCCTTCTCTGGCCCTAACGATGCCCCTATTTAAACGCTCCATCGTCGGAGAGAAACTCGTCCACCGATAAGCCTCCAAATTCGAAGAGTGGCGGTGACAATGCCACTCTCTCTTCATCTTGATCACCGACGAGATCCGAGGGCCCCCCCGGCCCTCGTTGCAGAAGCGGATCCATGCACTTGCTGCCGTGCTCCGGGCAACCCTGTCGAGCCTATCACCGACTTCAACTCCGCTTCTCCACCAACGCTTCTTCGACAACCACTTGAGCCAACCAATACGACAATGCCATCTTCACCGCGTCAACAACAATCGCCTTCTTCGCCCGATCGACAACAGCTCCATCGACAACAAGTGGCTACGTCACCGACCACTCCTCCTTGGTCGTCGGAGGACATCCAGCATCTTCTTCGATGCTTCCAAGCAACCATCGGGTTTGCCCTCCATCGCCACTATACCAAGATCCGGTCAATATCTGGCTCCCCATCGCTGCTTCGACATTCGCGCCAGGAGCACAACCGGAGCCTCGCCACGCCCACCTACCGCTCCGCCACGCTGCCGAGGGCCGACCCTAGACCCCTCGCGCACGTGCAAGGCACGTGCTTCTCGGGGGGAACGCCAACAAACGTCAGCACCCCGGGTCACGTGCTCTGCACGTGACCACGAGGTAATTTACAGAGCACCCCCTATCTTTCTCTTATTTGCATACCAAGAACCACCGACAAGGTCACGTGCCGACAAGAGCACCCCCTATTGATAAAATTATAACAGAACCCCCAGAATTCTTGGTAATTACCTAGGTCCCCCTTTACATTTTGTTTTATTTATAATTATTTAAAATATTGCATTTGTACCCCTCGTGTTTCCCCTTTATTTGAACATTTACGTTGCATTTTATTTTTTATCCAAAAATAGCATTTTGTTTGTCAATTTATTCTCTACATTGTAGTAATTTCTTGACATTTTTGTGATCAATGGTTAATTAATAATTAATTATTTTGAGGAAAATTACATACTTTACCCATTTGATGCTCTGATTTTTGTTATTGATTAATCGTTTCCTCTAAAAATTCTTGAAAAATCATGGATTGTAGGATTAATTGTGATTAACATTGTGCCAAAAAAGAATTGCATTTGCATGCATATTTGCCTTGTAAAAATCATTTTACATATTTCAATGTTTGATTTTTAGTAGGTATTGGATCTTGTATTTTCGATGTTTAGGATTTTTCTGAGATCAATCACCTAGTGATAGATCTTAGATAATTTTATTCCTTGAAAATAATTAGGTTTAATATTTATTATAATTAAATATTGAAATTTACTTTGTTTGCATTTAAAAATTCATAAAAAATTTGTCTTGCATCCAAAAATTCCAAAAAAATTACAGTGCATACATTTCATCATAATTTGCATCATGGCTAAGTTTCATATTTTTCATACATTGGTTGATCGATATTTACATTTTAGTCCCTAAAATAGGCCGAATTTGCTTTTTGCATCTTTTATTGTATTAAAAATAAAAAAAAGACCGCCTCGAAAACCACATACAAATTTTAATAGATATAATTCTAGGTTGTTCCTTTGCCTCCTTGTGTTCAACCTTGAGACTTGCCCAAGTAAAATAAATAAAACCATGTGATTAAACATTGAATAAAATATTTGTGCTTATTTTCTTGATCGATTCCGATTGCCGCCTACAACGAAACGACAAAATCAAATTATTTTTACGCATGACATTTATATATTTCTTAACACGTGTAATTTTTGAATCGTCACTATACTTCACCTTTTCTAGTCCCTTAGCAATACTTATTTGAAGAATAAATGACTAAAAGTAAAAAATAATAAAGAAAAAGGAAGAACTTAGAACAATTTTGATTTTTAAACTAATATTCATAAAATCAAAGTATGGAGGTCGATCAGATATATAGATTATTTATTTGGCAGAACCTTATTGGGAATATGATTTAAGACTCAACGACCTTTAAGTTCCACAAGTCTCTATTCAGTTCGCCTCGACAGTCAGGTCAGAACAAGTTATCACACGTAAAATCTTGATGACTATGAATCTTACTTGTATAATGATGACTATGAATCTTACTTGTACAATGTATGATATATATAGCTCCTCACATATGAAATGATAAAGAATGGCCTTCTCTTAACAAGGTGATCCTAATTCCCTAGTCTACCTAATCTTTCCTCGAGGAGAGGGGTATTTCCTTCTAATTTCGTGTACGTGTTGTGTCCACAATCGAAGGGGAGAGCCAGTGTAAGAAGAGAATTGGAGTGTGGCTAGTGTAGCCACATCTCCTTGTAAAGCCAGCCAGTGTAGCCTAGTCTCCACTAAGATATGCAGGTTCTTTGAAGCTGGACTACTGTGGTCAACATTGATCTTTTATGCCCCAACGGATATAGAATATTTTTTTTCCGCCCATGTTTTGGGGTCTTCGAAAAAAATTATGTGAGCAAACCATCCCTCATCCGAAGCTTTATTTCAACACACAACATCCTGCCTTTAGACGTCCATGCCACTAGACTAGGATAGGATGTGCTGGGCCCTCGAAGTGACTGTGTATATTTCCATTCGCAAGCGTCTCTCGCCAAAGGATTCTACCCCTCACCACCTCATCTGTGTTGAGCAACGTGCAAGGTGCTTGTTCAAGTTAAGTCATTGTCTAAAAGAATCATGCGTATGTATGAAATATTCTACTTAGACCAATCAAGATAACATGTTCACATATTCTTATGGACCCAAAGAATTAAGTCACTATGGTCTGAAAAGTCTCAACTCCATTTCCTATAAGGTTCCTTTGAAATTAAGTAGATTAAGATATTAACCAAGCTTCATTCTTCAGACTTTATTCCAGACTAGTTAAGGCATCAATATAATTCCGAAAAATGCTAATGCAGATGCAAGAATTTTTACTTGAAAAGAATTTTCTAATTTAAACTTTTTATGTGATTTTTAGAGAACTTTTGCAAAATTTTTATGAATTTTATACTTTTCAATTTTTAGGAGTTTTTAATAGAATTGGAGAATTAGAAGTATTTACAAGAATTCACAAGGATTTTATACAAAATTTTCTTTCCAAAAAGGATTTTTATTTACAAAATTTATGTACAAGTTTTACAAAAAGATTTTATCTACAAAATAATTTAATATACAACTTTTTTTGAAGAATTTTACATACATGTTTTAATTACAACTTTTATACAAGGCATTTTACTAAAGAATTTTATACACATAAATACAAGTTATTATATTGGCAAGAATTTTACAACAAGTTATATATGCATATTTACACAACACATTATTTATATACAAGGTGAGAAAATAATTTTACAAACTAGTGTATAAACTATTTTAAAAATAATTTTACAAACCTTTACGAAATATTTTGCAAAAATATTTTACAAAAAAGTTTACAAATATTTTACAACCCAATTTTCAAGCATTTTATAAATAGGATTTTTACATCCATAACCCTGAGTAATTTCGCAATAACATTCATAACCCTTCATAATCATGAATTACATGAGAAACCTTGGATAGTCACTCCGTCTCATGCTCATAACCCTATGTTAGTTTGATATGTTAACTCAACCATATGAGTGAGTTAATCTAACTAATGTATGATCTAACGGCTAGGATTAGCTAAAATAAAAAAGGAAAGGAATAAATAAATAAACGGTAGGAGATTCGTCGAGCCGGTGCTAGAGGCTTCGTTGGAGCTCGCGGGCGGGGACTTCATCGGAGTCGCAGACACATGAGGCTTGGAAGGGGAGCAGGTGCGGGCTCTGGAGGAAAGCGGTTGCATGCGGGCTCCAGGCGCGAGGGATGGGGGATTGCAAAACATCACAGGGGATTGTAAGTGGGGGCTACAGAGGTGCGGGGCGGGGAGCGACCGAACATCGACGGAGGTGGTGGGAGGTTAGCAACTAGGGGATAGGGGCTCTGAGCTCTGACCGGGGCTGGGGGGGGGGAGGGTCTGAGCTCTGCCGAGTAGGGTCGGTCGGGGGAGGGGGGAGGGGGGCTTTCAACTCTGCCGGGGAGGGGGAGGGCGGGGGAATGGGGGAGGGTCGGTTGGGGGAGGGGGGGAGGTTGGGGGAGGTCGGTCGAGGGAGTGGGGAGGGGGGAGGGAGGAGGGTCGGTCTGGCGTACTAATCTGCGCGAATAAGATTAACCGTGCAGATGAAGAAAAGATTAACTAATCTCCTCATCTTCGTTCCAACAAATGAATTCTCCTGATAAACTTGGGAAAGAAGACAAAATCAAGATAAAAAAATCCTTGAACAGTGTAGCTGATATTCATAGTATCTTATAACATACACAACACAGCTTCTCTACCAGAGCTAAGCATCAAAGACATCAAGGAAGGAGATCCTCCTCGTCCGAGAGGCCCTCGGAGATCAGCTTGTCGAATTGCAGCTCCACGCCTACCGATGCCGTCCGCTGCCCGCAGCACCTCTTGCAGTCCAAATAGAACACAGCAAAGGTCATCATGGAGAACATGGTCAACAGCCCCATGACGCACACCTTCACGTTCTCGACCGCCAGGAGCACCCCCAGTGGAACCCTCATCATCAGCTTGTTATCCATCAGATGCAATGGCTGCAACGCAACAAGCGCGACAACCAGCAATATAAACGTCAAGAGGAATCCCTGCAGTCTCCTCTCGTTGAGAATCTCCCATGCCTTGGTGAAGGCCGTCGGGCCATAGCTTCCCTCCAGCACCGACACAAACAGCACGAGATCACATAGGAAGGACAAGAACAAAACAAAGAGAACTGGGGGGGGGGGGGGTGTTGCTCTGAGCTCTGCCGAGGAGAGTCGATTCAGGGGGAGGGGCCTTGAGCTCGATGGAAGGGGGCTGTCTAGTAGAGGCTTTTGAGCTTGACGGAGGGGGGATGTCGACCAGGGGAGGCGGGCTTTTGAGCTCGGCCGTGGGTGTGAGCAGGGGAGGAAAAAGCCATCAAGCAGGGAGGGGGTGGTTGATGAGGGAGCTGGACGTTGGCGCGGGGGGAGCAGATCGGCGTGGGGGGAGGAGAGATCGTCGCCGCCGGGGGAGGTGGGTGTAGAGGTGGTCGGTCAAACTGGGGAGAGGGGTGGGGGGGTGTAGAGGTGGTCGGTAACTGGGGAGAGGGGTGTGGGAACAGTTGATGGCATATTTTTGTAAATAAGAATGAACGTCAGGGGCATTTTCGTCTTTTTAACGGAAACCGTCAAATATAATGGGTACCCTAAACGGAACATAACATAGGGTTATGTCATGTAAGAGTTAAGCATTACTCAGGGTTTCTCGTGTAATTTGCAATTATACAGGGTTATGAATGTTATTGCGAAACTACTCAGGGTTATGGGTGTAAAAATCCTTAAATAATTTACATACTGATAATTTTGTGCAACAAATAGTTTTTTAAAATATTTTACAACCAAAATTATTTTACAACATTTTATAAAAAATGCAAAAAAATAATTTTATAAATATTTTTACAAAAATATTTTATAAAATATTTTACAAAATAATTTTTACATTTTCTTAAAAATACCTTTATTCTAGATTTACTAGTCATCTTATTAAACAAACAAAAGTACGAGTTATGGCTAAAGTATATATACAATACATACGACACCCCTATACTTAGCTCGAACTATGTCATCGTAGTGATCAAGAAGCGGCAAATGAAGACAAAACTTGTGCTAAGTATAGAAAAGTGAAAAGAATCCTATACTACAACGACTCAAAGAATAACAAATAAAATGAATAGAAGTCGAAAATCTCCCTATACTTAGGTTCAACTAATCCTAAGTATAGAAGACTGTACAAACGAGGAAAATCGAGGAAAAGAATGTACAAACTAAATGACTCGACCTATCTCTCCTATACTTAAGGTAAAAGATCTTTAAGTATAGAAAAGAATATCAACAAGTTGAGGGACACACGAGAGAACAAAAGAATAAAACGAAAATAGAGAAGATGAAATGAATGACATCACTCCCCATATACTTAGGGAAAATGATCCCTTACTATAAGCAACAACATGAGTGATGAAACAAAATGAAAATAGAACAACTCAAGTCATTCACCTCCCCTATACTTAGGATAGAGTACATCTTAAGTATAACACACACATACAGAAAGAGGTGAATGATAAAAAATAGAAAAAAGAAAGAATAAAATGAAAGGAATATATACAAGAGAAATCAGCTCATGTATCAGACGTTGAAGAAGTCAAAGAATCATCATTTGATACCACATGAATGGAATCCACAATAGACAGGAATGTATCATGGTCTAGATATGGCTTCAACAACTGTCTGCTAACTACAAATGGTTGTGCGTCAAATGAAAACCTAGAAATGACAATTCTATCTCACTATAAACAGTCTACAGACCATTTGCTCTTGAGTTTTCCTGGGAATAACTTCAACTTTGCATCAGACAACCACACCTTCTGATTAGACTCAAAAATATTTCTCCTAATGTGTCTATCATGTCATCTCTTGACTTTCTCCTTATTCATTAGGTTGTTATAAGTAAAGTCTCTGAATTTCGACAGTCTATTTAGATCCACTTTCCAACTCTGTCATGCTCTCTCATAATCCAAATTGCATACAAGGATTGTCCATAAAGATTTATGAATTAATTCAACTGGTAAGTGACAAGGCTTTCCATAAACCAAGCGATAGGGAGACATAACCAAAGGAGACTTGTACGCCGTATGATAAGCCGTAGAATTGAGTCAAGCATCTACGACCAATTCTTCCTATCCGGACGAACACGTTTCTAAAGAATAGTCTTTGTTTCCCTATTTGAAATCTCAACCAAGACGTTAGTCTGTGGGTATTAAGGAGACACGACACAATGCTCAATGACGTACTCCTTAACTAGTTTCCTGTCCTCTCTGTTGATAAAATGGCTTCCCCATATAAAATGAGAATCTTGGAAATCCTGAATTGCATAATAATGTTGTCCTTGAGGAAGTGACAAACCATACAACTATTAGCAACTCGGGTGGGGATAGCCTCTACCCAACGACTAACATAATCCATGACAAGCAGGATGTACTAAAATCCCTGACTATTAGGGATTGGGCCTATGAAGTCAATGCCCGAAGCATCACAAACATAAAAAATCTGGATATACTTGAGAAGCATAGTATCTTTGGAACCGATGGTTCCTCCCATTCTCTGGTAATTAGTACAACATTTCACATAATTTGTAACATCCTTAAATAGAGTTGGTTTGCAACTTTTTCTCTTCCCTAGAATCCATGTGCTTTCGCTTGACCAATTCCGCTGCTGTTAGGATTCCGAGACTAGAGGACCCTTGATTTTTCTTCAAGCTTCTTTAACCTGTTCCTACACTAGTTCAAGCAGGAGTGGAGTGACTCGGACCGGAGAGTCTCTCCCACCCATATAAGCGGCGTAGTTGTAGTTTTGCCTAGCTTCCCCCTAGACCATCCTTCCACTGGGGAAACGAGACGGATGAGTCCCTTAAGGGATTCTTCACCGCTTGAGTTTGGTTACTGTTCCACTAATAGGTTTTGGTGAGGAACAAATCATGACATATAAATCATCATCAATCATATATATCTCAATGAGATCTAACGCTATATCCTACAAATTACATCAATGAAAATACGTGACATAAGTCTAGATCTCTTACTACGATATCATCTCATAATTAGCAAATGAATTGCTAAGTATTGAGCTTTTGGGTGTGGTGAGTGAGAAAGTGATTAATATACTAAGTTATTAGATAACCATCTTTCCATACAAGTAGTTAAATTGTTATAATGATGTCATTACCTATATACTTGCTTTCTTTTGTAACCACTTAAATTCCTATTAAATTTTAATACCTACTTCTTGTATACAACAATTGTTGGTGTCTCCTTGTCCCTAACATGGATGGTAGGGAAGGCGCCTGCAATGGAGTAGCTTGGTAGCAGGATTCTCAGTTTTTGGTGGACAGTTGATGATTTTCTTTTGACGGTATACATGATAGCCTCTTGTATAGATAGTTGTATTTTTATTGTGATTACTTTCTCTTCTGTCATACTTTTGAAGATACATGTATGAAACAATAAATTTCTTTTTATACATGTGATATTATATGGGAATTTATGCATTGTTTCTTTGGTGACACGTGTCTTGATGTGGCTTGTTATATCATTGTGGACGTCATTCAACTCGTGAAATTTTTTTCCTGCATTTTTATAATGCAATACGATCTGCCATGAATTAAATTATGTGAATGTCTTGTAAACTTGTGACTCGGATCATGGGGCACCACATGTTCAACTTCTCCTATCCTCCATAACCCCCTCCACTCCAAGTTTTCTTCCCTAACTATGTCGGAGAAGAACCCGTTAGGGCACCCACATTCTTTGCTCCACCGCCCTCCGCTCACTATCAGCTCACACTCATGCACGCTTTGACTATCCATCTAACTACTTTTGCATGTCTTATCTTGATTGGTTGAACTTCGGGCAGAGCTCCGTTCTAGAGCTCCGCCTCCAGAGAGCGAAAGTTTTCATCGATTTTCAGAGGGTTCTACACCTCCTTCTCCATAAGATCCTTTTCACCAAGTCTCCAAGAAGCATACTGGAGCCTCAATAGATGCGGAGGAGCGAGGTGAGCTCCAAGCACTTCGCTGGAGCCCCATTCGCGCTGCCACAAGAGGAGTAGCAAGGATCTACATGCATCATTTGATGGTGCTCTCCCGATGTCAATCCAACGACGCAGGACACACTACGTCGCCCGCTCGAGGTGCTCAGGTTCGATGGAACCGATGCTCGAGTCACCTCGAGCCACCCACATGGCTCAAGGCACCTACATCGGCCCACATCGCCCTGAGCCTCCATACACGTGCACAACGTGTGTTAGCCTATGATTTTGCATCCATTTCCTTAGCCTTCTTCAGATTTGCAACCGGGTCCTGGGTGCACATGCCTTATGTGGCATGCTTGGGGAAATTGTACAAGGACCTGGTGATGTCGCCTCACGCTACCCTTGTTAATTAAGTCAAATTAATGTCCAAATTAATAGATATTGTTCGTTGCAGTCGGATAACGAGAGGGAATCAAAAACCACTTTTACTTTAAACAAGTTAATTTCAAGCGGCAATTTTTTTACTTGGTGGAAGTCCAAGGTCGAACTCAGGGAGGCATCTGTCTCCTTAGGTTGATTTTAGCGAAATTCAAGTGTTAGATTTTCAGAGGGAATATTTTTTGGTCTTTTTCAATTTTCTATGCAAGACACATGCAAAATCAAGCCAGTTTTGAAGGTAAATCAGAAATATGTTTAAATGAAGTCCAAAAATAATGAAAATTGGCCAGATGATGAATTATGATGAAATTAAGCTACCCTAATTTTTTTGGAATTTTCTGACACTAAATGAATTTACTGTGAATTAAACATGAATGCAGGGTGATTTTAACTAATTTAATTTTAATAAATATCAAATCACAGTATTTAAGGGAACTAAAATTATACTAGATAGATCTAATGATGAAGAATCCAAGAAAATTATCAGACCTTAATTTTGATGTGAAATGAACCTACTAAAATAAACTAACGAAATCACCAATTAATTTATTTAGGCCTCAAAATGCGTGCAAATGAGATGAAATTTTTATGCAAGGTGCATCTAATTATCCTAGAGCTAATGTGATTTCTTGGGAATTTTTGGAGTCACATAGAATTTACTATTAATTAAAAGGTGAAATTGGGCAAAATATCACAGAAATGGACCAATTAATTAATTAAAAATTCCACTGATATCACAAAATTATGCCAAGTGTCACATAAGAGAAAAGGACAAGTTAAACTACAACATGCAATTTTTGGAATTTAAAAATGATGCAAAATGGACACCTAAATATGCGTACAAAGACAGGGGTATAACTACAATACAGAAAATAAAAATTGCTTAAAAATAAATATGCTGACAGGGACCTTTATGCAATTACCAAGAATACAGGGGGTGGAATGCAAATTCTCCACTGACGCACGTGCTCCTCACGTGAAGGTGCTTCATAGGGACTGATTTGTAATTTCAGAAAGTTCTAGGGGCCTCAGTGCAATTTGCCCAGGCCGCACGTGCTCCTCACGTGGGGTGCGCTAGGCTCGGAGGACGTCGGCGGCTCGGGACGAGGCTCGGGTGCTCTGGAGGTTCGGTTGGAGGCTCGACGAAGCTTCGGGTGATCCGAGCCTAGAGGTCGAGGAAGAGGCTCGAACCATGCGATGTGGCGCGATCAAGACAGTCGGATCATAGCTGATCCAACGACGATGGATTGATGATGCGTGGCGTGTTCCGGGACCGTTGGATCTAGAGGAATCCAACGGTGCCTGGAGATCTATGAAGGGGGCGACGTGGCTGCTCTCTCGCCGCTGGATCGAAGCTAATCCAACGGCTATCTGCTGCTCCGGCTGATGTCGACGTGGCTTGCTTCTGACCGTAGGATCACTGGTCGATCCAACGGTGCTGGGCTTGCTCTAGAGATGACGATGTGGCGTGATTATGATCGTTCGATCAAGATGATCGAACGGTGGCTGGACGTCTTCCCCGACGGCCCTTCCCCTCCTGCGGAGGAGTAGGCAGGGCTCCGACGAAGCGGGGCTTGCTCCGCCCTGACCTCTAGGCATCGCTGAAGGTCGCGGGAGACTCTGAAGTAGATTGGAAGACGCGGGGTGAAGTGGCGAAGCCTCCGATGTCCTCAGGAGCGGAGAAGGAGCGCTGGAGCTCGATGATGATGAAGCTCGAAGGGAGCTCCGACGAGGTTCCGGCCGATCAAGAAGAAATCACCTGCAGGGGTTAGATCTATAGCCGAAGCACACGGAAGGTCTGTGGAGTTGTGCAGGGTGAACGACGAGGCCTGTAACGGAATGAGGGGTGTCCGGCGATGGTGCTCCGCCCAGGTGGCGGAGCTGGAGTCGAATGAAGGTGACGTGCGGTGTTTGAGGCTACGGAAGGATGCACGAAGATCGGAGCTCCGTCGCGGAGCTCGACGAGGTGAAGGTGGAGCGAGAAGACAATGGTGGTGGGTGAATTAAATCGGAGAAATCAAGAAGAAAACAAGAAGAAGATCAGAAGAGGATGGAGGGGGGCTACCTGGGGAATGGAGCTCAGGTTTGAGCTCCAGGTCGTCGTTCGAGGGATCGGTAGAGTCCCGAGCTCACGCAGCTCGCAGTTGGAGGCTGCAGCACGGCAGTGGCGGTCGTGGATCTCGCCGGAGAAGACGCATGTCTTCGCTCGAAGACACGCCCAATTGCTATCACCAATGGATCGATCTGAGCTCGAGGAATCTCCCTGGGGTGGCGGATGGGCGTGAATGTGGCCGGAGGGTGAGGATTTATAGGATGAAGGTGATGGGTTGGCTGGTGACGAGGCGAGGTTTGTAGTCGTCGTGGGGCATCTCTGGTGGAAGTCGTGGTGAGCGAGGGAACTGGCGAGGATGAGGGGAGAGTGGTGAAGGTCATGGTGGTGTTGGCAGTCGGAGAAGGTGGCTGGAGTGGGTACAAAAATAGAAAGGGCGAGCCCCTCGCGCAAGATCGAGATCGTGGGAGAGAGAGGGGCCAGAGGTAGAAGACAAGGTCCTGGCCGTTGGATCTTGTGATCCAACGGTAGGGAAGAGGGCGCTCAGGGTCGGCTTGGATTTGATCAAGGGCGAATTGATCAAGGGGCGTGATGGCGCCACGCTGCTCGTCAAAGGCGGAGTGCGAGCGGGCGGCATAGATTAAATCTAATGTTGCTCGATCAGATGGTGTATGAAGCGCCACGTGTTGCCTTGTCGATGAGGCACGAGCGAATGGTGCGATGCGATTAAGGCTCCGATCGGGCGGTTGGGATTCAGAGTAGTGGTGAACGACGGAGATCAATGCTCTTAGGCGCTGATCGGGTGGAGGACAATGTGATGCGTGGCGCAAGGAGAGTGCGGCGGGAACGGGCGGCTGTGATGAAAGGCGGGAACGATCAAGCGGTCGGAAATTAAGGTCGCACATGGAGTGAGCTGGGCCGTTGGATTCAAAGAGAAATCCAACGATCAGAGGCGCGGGCGGCTAGGGCAAGGGGAGCGGGCCGCGTGGCGCAATCAGAGGGCGCCATGTGGCCAGCTGTGAGTGGCGGGGAGGAAAAATGAATTTAGAGAGAGAAGGAGGCTGAATTTGGAAAAACTCAAAACATGAAAGTCGTAGATCTTGATGAGATCTACAAGTTTCATGTTGATCAAAGACGGAGATGAGGTCAAATATGATACAAAAATAAAGGGATACAAATATACACATATATAGTATACATAGAGGCCCAAAAACCCAACTTCTTCCTACGAGCTCCAAATTGGATGAAATTAGTCTCATTTTAAAGGTCTTTTAATGTGTATTCATCTGAAAGTGAGTAGACCTATTTTGGAGTTGGTATGAGGAGCTATGGGCTTTTTATGAATCAAGGATTCTAGGTCTCTACAAAGGAGATATTATTACTAATGGTGTTTTATTCTAAGGGAGGTGTTATTTTATAGGTGGATATTTTACAAGTGATCCTGGCTTCTTATTTAATGCAATATGTGAATGCTAAAATGCATATTTTATGAATGCATGCATGAATGCTAATTGTGCAAGATAAAGGGAAATATGCATCTATTTACTCGGGAACAAGCTTCTATTTTCAACTTTTAGAGTGATGAATCACAGATTCATCACTCGGTCTGTTAATGCTAATTGAAAAATGGTTCCCATGTTGATGAAATTTACAGGGAAACCCCTTCACGTTTTCATTATTGCATTTATGCCCTCCAAGGATCTGTTCGTAATAGTTTTTTAATTATTTTCATTATGTTTTATTTCAGTTATGTACATGGACTCTTTCTTGAATAACTTGAGAATATGGGCTCTGTTTGCAATTATTTCAATTTCATTTGAAAGTTGGTTTAATTATCTATGTAGTGGCATCATTTAACACTGATTTGACACTTACAACAATTAATTTGATGTATAATGTGTCATCTTGCTTGCTTATTTGAAGATTATTCAATGAAATTAGATAATTTTGATGCATCAATTGATCATGAACTTGAATCATATAATTCTTGCTTACTTTATTTTCCACTTAGGGGTCTTTTGTGAATGTATATATGTTTGCATATCATGGCATCTTATTGCATATTGCCTCTCATTTTAACTTGCATAAAATTTATAAAAATTGCATCTGTTCATGTTGCATCATGTCATGTCTCATTATTATTTTGCATCATATTATTTGTGTTCATGACATGCATGTGCATTGCTGATCTAGGTAGAAGAATGAATTGCTTAATTTGCATATTATTATCTGATTGATCAGTTAGATATCTATTGTCATTGTGTTCGACCTTGGTATACTTAACAAATATAAATTCTCCACCTATTCAAAAAGGTGATCTATGCACGGTCCTTTTTCACCTCATGTACTACGACAAAGTACGACTCTTAAAGATGTAAAAATGCGACTCATAAAAAATAATATAACTTTTTACTGGAGACAAATGGATGCTAAACTTGTGGTGGATATCCATCCAGATACGAGTCTAAAGACACACACACACAAACACACACACACACACACGCGCACACGCGCGCAAACACACACACACACACACACAGAGAGAGAGAGACATACATACATACATACATACATACATACATACATACATACATACATACATACATACATACATACATACATACATACATACATACATACATACATACATACATACATACATACATACATACATTATGGGTTTAATGGGATTTCCCCTTTGGGGCAGTCAATGGGCTTCCCTTACCTTATATTTCGTCGATCCAGATATCCACACACACACATTATGGGTTTAATGGGATTTCCCCTTTGGGACAGTCAACGGGCTGCCCTCACCTTATATTTCGTTGATTGTTTTTATTTTTTGGGAAAATACCATCATGTATTTTCATTATTATATCCCTCTAATATGACGTTCTAATTTCATCAGAAACAGAGACTCTTATGCCCTAAATCTAGAATATGTAATTATAACAGTCTTAGAATTGTTATAATCGACATGTTCTGGAAGGAAGGCATACAAATCTTTATTTATGAGAAAATTGGAATGACATATTAGAGGGATATAATGATGAAAACACATTACAACATTTTCTGAAAAAAAACAAAAAATTAGCCGAAATATGGGGTGGGGGTAGCCTTTGGTTGCCCCTAGGGGATGGCTCCATTAAACCCATATATATACACATACACATATACATATACATATACATATACATATACATATAGTACATGTGATACAAGTAGTTAATACACACACACACACACACACATATATATATATACATAGACATACATACATACGTACATACACACACACACACACACACACACACACACACACACACACACACACACACACACACACACACACACACACACACACACACACACACACACACACACACACACACACACACACACACACACACACACACACACACACACACACACACACACACACACACACACACACACACACACACACACACACACACACACACACACACACACACACACACACACACACATATATATATATATATATATATATATAGAGAGAGAGAGAGAGAGAGAGAGAGAGAGAGGGGTTAATGGGGCTGCCCCCGCGCCATTTACGACATTTTTTTATTTTTTTTTCAAAAAATATCACCATGTATATTCATCCCTATATCCCTCCTATATGCCATTCGAATTTTGTCAGAAACAGAGACTCCGACGGCCTCCATCTAGACGGTCATTTTTTAACGGTAACAGGATTTTTTAAATCGACACCATCTCGATGGAGGCCGTAGGAGTCTCTGTTTCTGATGAAATTCGAATGGTATATAGGAGGGATATAGGGATGAATATACACGATTTTATTTTTCAAAAAAAATAATAAAAAACACGTCGAAATAGGGGACGTGGCAGCCATGTTGGCTGCCCCCAGGGGGCAGCCCCATCAACCCCATATATATAGATATATATTGATTTAATGGGCTGCCCCTTGGGGCAGCCAACATGGCTGCCCCGTCTCATTTTTTGGTAATTTTTTTTATTTTTTTGAAAAATATCATCGTGTATATTCATCCCTATATCCCTCCTATATGCCATTCGAATTTCATTAGAAACAGAGACTCCTACGACCTCCATCCAGACAGGGTCGATTTAAAAAATCCGGCGACAATTAAAAAAATGACGTCTCGATGGAGGCCGTAGGAGTCTCTATTTCTGACGAAATTCGAATGGCATATAGGAGAGATATATGGATGAATATACGTGATGATATTTTTTCAAAAAATTAAAAGTTTTGCGAAAATGGGGTGGGGGCAATCCTATTTTTCCATATATATATATATATATATGGAAAAATGGGGCTGCCCCCTGGGGGCAGCCAACATGGCTGCCCCGCCCCTTGTTTCGGCATTTTTTTATTTTTTCGAAAAATATCGCTATGTATATTCATCCCTATATCCCTCCTATATGTTATTCGAATTTCGTTAGAAACAGAGACTCCTACGGCCTCCATCGAGATGATGTCGATTTAAAAAATCATGTTACCGTTAAAAAATGACCGTCTGGATGGAGGCCGTAGGAGTCTCTGTTTGAAAAAAAATAAAAAAAACACCGAAAATGACGCGGGGGCTGCCTCATTAACCTCTCTTCCTTTCTCTTTCTCTCTCTATATATATGGGAAAACTATGTATGCCCCCTAGAGGGAGCTAACTTAGCTCCCTCTGCCTCATTTTTCGCGTATTTTTTATTTTTTTCAAAATAAAAACCGTGTAAATTCATTATTAAATCCCTATATTATGTCATTAATATTTCATGCGAAATGGAGACTCTTACGGCCTCCATCCAGATGGGTCGATTTAAAAAATCCTATGATCGTTAAAAAATGACTGTCTGGATGGAAGCCGTATGAGTCTCTGTTTCACACGAAATTTGAATGACATAATATAGGGATATAGTGATGAATATTCATGGAAGAAATTTTGAAAAAAAATAAAAAAACAGAAAAAATGAGGCGGGGGGAGCTAAGTTAGCTCCCCCTAGGGGGTAGCCCCATTTATACATATACATATATATATATATATATATATATATATATATATATATATTAGGGACTGTATCCAGGGGTGTTCATGAGACGGGTACCCGGCCCGTTCACTGTTGACACATCCTACCCCATTATTACCGGGTTGCGGGTCGACCAGACACATTACAACGGGTACTCGTATCTAGTAGGTACCCAGTTCATTTGAATGGGTAATGGGTATCCACGGGTACCCGCATATATATCTTTTAAGAACAATGATCCCTACAACATCCATCTATTTACATTTATAGGAAGATCATTCGATTAAATTAAGCATGTTATTTATAAAATCAATCATCATATTCTTGTATTATTTGATAATTTTAATAAATATCAAAGTTGTGATAGAGATACACATGGAAATAAAAATGTTTTAGATTACATATCTTCCTAATTAAGAGGAGATTTTATACATTTTGCAAGATGGTTCAATTGAAACACTATTGTTGATTTCTAAGGTAAAATTATTTATATATGTCGAGATACCACATTCGATTATTCAAAATTTATTTAGAAGATTATTCAAATTAAATACGGTAAAATTATTTTTATCCGCAAAGTGTAGCACCGTATTCGATTTATCATCGTATCTGCTTATTCATATTTTTTTTCAAAATTGTTCAATTGGAACAATTTTAATGAGTTCTATGATGAAATTATTTGTACCCCACATATGCAAGCTCGAGTGCACGATTTATTACCGTATCATATTATTCATATTTTATTGTAAGAGTGTTCAATTAGAACATCATTAATATTCAGTAACATTATTTATATCCACTAACATTTAGTATCCTATGTCTAATTTATTGCTATATCCGTTTGTTCATACTTTGGTATCCACATCTATAGGATGGAGCATTGGACTCGACTAGGCCCAATCCAAAAAGCCCAACCTAGGCCTACTAATTCTTTTCGAGCATTAGACCGGATCGAGAAGAAATGGCAACCGAGGATCACTCCAATTATCATCAATAAAGCTTAAATAGAACATATGATTATTGAAATCTTAATTCTAAAGTGGAAATCCAAATCACATTGCTTTTGATGAAGTAATTTCTGATTTGACAAACGTAAAGCGTTTGCATTATTTAGTATATTAAGTTGTTACAATTATATTATTAAATTAATACAGTTAGTCATATTAATTTCTATTATATTAAATAATATAATTATTTTATTTTTTCCTATTAAATAAACCAACGCATGATGTATGATACAATTATTATAATTTATATTATATTAAGTTGCGACAATAATATTATTTTCAATTAATCATAATGTATGATACATTTGTTATATTATTTCTATTATATGTCACATTGCATTGGTTTTAATACTAATTTGATAAACTAAGGTCATACATTTATATTATTTAATATATTAAGTTGTTCTTTTAATATTAATTTGATGTCATCTTATAGTTATATACAAATTATAAAGTAATTAACGATAGGACATGGCCGGGTCGGTCCAACTCTAATTCCTACAGGTTCGGGCTAGACCCGACTCGATTTTGAAATTTTGGAAAATTGGAGGCCCGATCTCATCCCATGTATAAATCGGGCCTGAGTCATGTCCGAGCTTTTACATGTTGAGTCAGGGTCGGGTCCAGGTCGGCCCAACCTAATGATCCACCCTATACATCCATAACTAAATGGAAAATGATATTTCTATTTGTACTTAAATTTAAGATAACATATTTATATATCTTCTAAAAGCCATATCAAATCTGTTTGATTCCATATTTGCATTCGTTTGTAGTGTATGGTCTTACATTTTCAAATCTATTGACATATGTATTCATAACTATATTTTTATCATAAAATATATATCAATAACGCAATAGATATATCATATTTAACTTTTTGCATTCTTTTGAATCAATTGGTAAGGGAAAACTTCTAATCGGGTACCCACTAGTACTCGCTAATTGATGGATCCATGATTCATTAACTTTTCTTTTGCATTTTATCTTAAAACCCTTAACAAATACATGTAAATATTCATTAATTTTTACAATTTATAAAAATAACATTCATGAATAAAAAATATTTTTATGCATTAAAAACATTTAAATAAATAAAAGAATAAAAACAAAGAAAAGAGACAGACTGTAAATATGTATATATATGTACAATATGACTAATTAAATATAAATATATCTGCAAGATATATTTATATAATCTAACATCTGAGACCAAGTCAGTATGGATTGGTCGATAAAAAAAGTAGGGGGAGATAATGATGAAAACAACAAAAATAATTAATTATGTACATTACACATCAATTTCTATTTATTTATTATTTAGCTTCAACTATTTTTAATTAATTTATTTATACATATTGCCTACCAAACTCTTTTCCCTTGTGTTTATATATATAAATCACAAAAAATCCTAACCTGTATACTTGCCAAGAAACCTGGTTTTCAAATTATCAATTTCTCAACTTTCCGAACCTCATAACTTCTTCATACAAACTCCAATTTCACTATAACCACTTTAAAGTTCATAAAATAACATTATCTAATTAATGAATGTGATTTCATTAAAATTAGAATTCGTTTGCAAAAAGTCAATTTTGAGACCTAATGATAATTGGGTTTATGGGCTATTTATTTTATTCTGTACATACTATTTATCGAACACTTGGTTTTATAATTTTTAATTATTTTCTTGAACTTTTAGTCTATCTATAAAAAATTCAGTATTTAAAACCTTTATTTAATATTATAAATAATTCAAAAACCCTGAAATATAGATGAATTTGAACTGTAGACTTTATATCGGTATTTATTAATATATATAATTTATTAAATCCATAAAAATAATACAACTCCTATTATTATTATAATAATTAATAAAATATAAAAATATATTATTTATTAAAATATTGAATTAAAATGAATAATGTATTTATTAAGTATACTGTATATGTATTTATTAATATTATATTTATATTTCATAAAATATATATTATTTATAAAATAAATTATACCATAATTTAGATAAATTGATTATTTAAACTTTTTATTTTTATACATATTTAAAATAACATCATTTATTATTTAATATCTAATTTATACAAAACTAAATTAAGGGTCGATGTGGTGTTAACAAGTGTCAACACCATATGCCATCTTCCCAAGAAGCTATCAGAGCATCTGTACTAACCGACCATCTTCACAGATTTATTCCGTATTCACTTTGCATCCTAAATCCCATCTAAACCATCCACAATAATCTTCTAACAACCTAAATACACGCGGACCTATCGATCCGCCTTAATTCTCCTCCATCACTTCTTTTTAATCCCTCAATGTTGGCTCGAGCCAAGCAACTTCTCCTAACATCTCCGGACATCAGATCAATCTAACCGACTCCCCGAATTTCCCATCGAACCTCAACCACCTCCGGTGGTGAGAACACCTTGTAGTCGACCCACATGGAAGGAAGTGTGTCGAAGGAGAGCTCCAAGGCCTTGCCTAGCCTTGCATCGCCGCCTAACGAACGTGGAGCTCTGGCAATGTACCCACCGTGGAGCGAAAACCCGAGGGTAATACACCCTCTTCTTCCTAGGTATCTTTCCTTCACCCCATCCAATTTCATCGATTTTCATGTCAGTTTAGCTCGATTAATCACGTCATTAGAACCCCCTAATCATCTTCTTTCATTCGCACACAAAATCGTGTTCAATTCATTTCAAATCACATTCAATTCCATCTGAGATATCCTTGTCTGGAACCTAATATTTGAATGGGAAAACCCTTCATATTTATGGTCGATTCTTTGTGAATCGAGCAATCAAATCTCCTTTGTAGGTCAAACAATCATCCGGAGCATCACCAATCATACATCTGGAGCACCTTCATCGCCCAACATTCGATCATCCTTGAGCAATAGATATAGAACCTCCAAACCCTAGTTGAATGTCGCCAACCTTCAGAGCCTTCGCTGCCACCCTTCTTCGATCAACCACCACTGCAGGGGAGCTCGAAGGGGGTAGGCAACCCCCTTCTGCCCTGCCGGAGGTCTTCACAACCAGTAGCATCACATGAGGATTGAGTTGATTGGAGAACCACCTCTGCCGTCGTGAGATTTGGGGAAGAACATCCTGAAGAACTTAAAGTACATGTGTGTGACACGTGTCTTCATCGAGCAGTCTAGATCAGTTGAAGCCTTCTAATCCCAGCCGTTAAAGCGAAACAGTGGAACATTTGCAAAGGCACTCCCGCCAATCTCCGGAGTTTCATCCTACTATAGAAAATTTTTAAAATTACATTTAGGTCCAACCTAAGTCTAATTTCTAAAGATTTTTCTTACAAATAGGTCCCTGATCAGTGACCTATTTGAAAGAACATTTTATTCTTTTTGTAATTTTTATTCACATTAAGACTATTGGACATTGTAGGATTATTTTGGACATTTGTGGACACTATTATTTGTAGCATTCTTTGATGATTTTATTTCGAGTCGATTTTCGAAGATTTTTAGTCGTGATTTTATCGAGATTTTAGACTTCGACTTCCGACTCCGTTTTGTTCTTATTTTGTGTTGTTTTTCGAGCCCGTTGCTCGAGTCTTTTCGTTTATCTATTATATATTATCATGATATATCTTCTACCACATTACTATATTGTAGATCACATTTGTTTGAAAAATATCCCTTTGAAAAATTAAATAAAAATTGGAAAATTAAAAATATAAAAAATATAAAAAATATAAAAATATAAAAATTAAGACCGACAACAGATTTTCTCAAAAGAAGAAAAGAAATAAAAAGATCACAAAAATATTTTCTCACTAAAAAATCTAAGCTCGATTTTATGCCTCCTTGTGTTCGACCCAGGAACATTTCCTGGTAAAATAAATAGTGAACAATAAAATATAGGAGAGAGCCACCTATTATTTTTGATTCATTTCCTCTCTCTCTCTCTCTCTCCTATTTTTACCGTCTTTTATTCGATAGATAGATTGTCTCCCCAATTTTACAACCGACATCATTTTTACCGTAAGTCAGATCCGATTATCACTAATCTGTATGGATTTTTTGGATAGGGCACGTGTCAAGACATAACAGGTACCCAACCCGGTATTTCCAAGCGAGTACCCGTAAGTTTAGGGTCAAAGTGTACGGATCAAACATGGTACCCGCTTGACCCATATTTTTTGAACAACCCTATCCGTATCGACATAACTTCATAAGGTCTTAGATTTAAAATTTTCATATAATTATAATTCTAAATAAAAATAAAAGGAGTTATTCCTATAACTATTTAAATATTCTTTCTTATTAATTTGATTACTTTTTAAATTGAGTGACTAAATAAATTGTTTTAGAACATCTTACATTGTAGTCATTATATTTTTCAAAATAATTACCATGTTACGGAGTATACACAGTTTAATGATTATATGTATAGGGGGCCTTTCAAATGAGACATGGTCCTTCCATCCCTAAGGAAGGCCAACGATCTGTGCCATCGGATTCAAATCCAACGACACCTTCAATTTTGTTGCCCAAAAGGGCATTTTTGTCATCAACTTTTGCATTAATTATGCACTCTAATTAATATTCCGAAATACTAAATTTAGCTAGTTTTATTTTAGGTATTTTTCGCAATACCATATTTAAAAAATATCCAATTTTTTGTTGTACGATATTATCTGGGGCATATTTTTGTATCCTCACACATTTTTTTGTAGAATTTAAAGTTCCTTTTGTAATGACTGTATGTTTTTTGTAGAATCCGTTGTTCATTCAAAAAGTCATTCATTATTTGTAAATTTTGCATGGTTCTTTGTAAAATACAATTCATATTAGTAATTAATGTGTGATTCTTTGTAACGATTGTATGGTTCTTTGTATAATAAAATTTGTATAGTTTTTTGTAAAAATTATGGTAGTCATTCACTCTTAATTGATGTGAATATACAAATCAAATTTGTATAAAACACATCTAAAATGTATAATGCACATCCAAAATGTATAATGCACATCAATATATACAAGATCTATAAAAAATTATAATTTTCATTCACAACTATTTGATTTGTAAAAATACATAATAAATTTGTATAATACATATCAAAATTATATAATACAGACTAATATTATATAGTACACATCAATATTGTATCAAACTGCGAATCGTTCTTCATCCATGACTGGTTGTAGCACCGTGTACACTTATCGTCATCCGATCTACGTGTTGTCGTCGTCGTTTGCATGAAGGTCTTCCCGTAGAGCCGCAACATCATTCCATGGAAACTACACGTGTCATCGACTTCTTCCTTGCCGACGAGGCCGCGCATGATGCTAAAAATCACTTCAAGGATTATTCGATCATCATCTTCATAGCCGATGGTGAAGATGAAGATGGAGGCGGCGAGGAGGTTGACGATACCTGTGATGACGACGGAGACAAGATCTCCGATGTGCGCACGAAGACAGATGATGGCGGAGAGACGCAAAGCCCGACGTGATCCTCTTCCTCCCACGACGAAGACGACAGAGAGATGCGCAGTGCCCGGCGTGATCCTCTTCCTCTCACCGTCGTCACCTCCTCTCATGCATCGTCGTCGTGTTTGTGAGATTAGGAAAAAGGTTAATGATATATTTTAGGTATACATATGAGATTTTTGGAAAGAGTAGGATAGAGATTAATGAGGAGATATTTTGGGATGCTACATACTATATTTAGATAATGCATAATGACCAAAACGGGTTTTTGATTAACTAAATAATAATAATAATAACATGTCTTTAGTAACAACCATCTGATCAATTATAGATGCACAGGATCGTTGACCTTCCTTAAAGATGGAAGGAGCATGTCTCATTTGAAAAGATGTCCTATATATATATCCTCTGATGATTATCCATATCTATTTAACAAGCTTTCCATAGTGATTATCAAAGATATTGTACTACGATTATTTATAGTCACCAATTTTGAATATATATAATCACTTGTACATGGACAAACCCATAAATGATTTCATATTGATATCTAGCTATATCTAATTAGGCATGCACATATACACACACATATACATACGGGCACACATACACACATACATAAACACATACATAGACTAGACACAAACATATGCACACACACACAAGCACACACACACACGAACATACACATATAGACAAACCCACATACACATGCACACACACATACATACACACATACATATACACATACCCATGCACATGCACCGTGCATTCATGCACGCATGCAAACACGTGCACATAAAACATAGGCATTCACAAACACAACCCCGCACAAACATTCAAACACACACAGACGCATATATGTGCGTAAACACACTGCCCCACACATGCACACACACACAAACATTATTGATCATTCCTCGCTTTGAATCTGCTCACTAGGGCGGGTATCTTTCTTCGTCGATTTGTTTGTTTTATGTACCTTTTTTTTTTTAAAATCCTTGTTATAACATATTGGAGAGAAATTTTTTAACGAATCTATTTAAAATTGTTAAATAAATATATAAGTTTCAAAAAGAGTAATTAATTAATGCTTCAAAAAGCAAAGAGCACTTTAGTCCCATATACGACCCTTGAAGCAACCAATGCCTGCCCAGCAAATCCAAAATCATTACGAATTAACAGCCTCTCTCACACACAGCTCATGGTTTGGTATACTACATCCATTTGATCACGTGTACCTGTGTCTCTCCCTCCCTCTCTCCCTCCTACCTAAAGGCCAAAAACTAATTAATGAAGAAAGTAAATAAACGTGTCAAATTTGAGTTGATATTATTCTCTTCTGTTAGGTGTGCGGTCACAATTTTCCAACCTCCTGCCGACAAGGGAGGCATGGGGGAGAAGCACTGTTCCACGCACCCAACGGTTCTGCAGAGACCCACAAACTCAATTTGAAATATTTTTCGACTTACTTCGAACTCTCTTCTGCCAATTAGATACCAATATAAAGCATTCAACATGCCCACGCTCCATCTGATGATTTAGCCCTGTTTTCATTACCATATTACAACCATTATTTTGAGAAAAATACACAACCATCCAAATAAATAGGCCCATAAATGAAAGCAAACAGTAACAAAGACCACTCCCACCTGCAAAACAGCATCTTTCTGCGATTTGATGTTCAATTTCATGTGAGGAAGGGATGGGCAAGTGAGGCTTTCAATGGTTGAGATCCCTCCTGCCTCACCCGTCACAAAAGTACTGGTCCTTTTTTAAAAAAATTTGCCCCTCCCCTGATATCCTATGATGGTGGAATATCATGGGAAGGCATGGTGGTGCCCTCCCCCCATATCAAGTGATAAATAAATAATCAACACGATATATAAGGAAACGCATACAAGAATCCACTGTTCCAAATGAGAGGGTTGGAGTTTCCCATAATAGGGAAGTGCCCACTTTGATTCCGATATCATAGTACCAGTTGCTGTTGGCCTTTTGGACTCCCCCTCCTCACACTTTTCCTCCATGGATAGGATGCCACTCACCCACTTGCAAGGAACCATGAATGCATCCCTGAAAAGATTCCAAAGGTACCCATCACAGATTTCCCATGGGAGAGAAAAAAAATTATAAAGAACCACTGCTTCTTCATGATTCTTCTCTTCGAGCCAATGCCCATGACTCGTAGGTTTATGATGATAAATTATATTGATAATATGCCAACAAATTTGATTGAGGGATAGGAGGTTCTAGTACAGAAAATATGTTAAAATAGTACGCTATGAAAACAAATAAGATCTATCAAAATTTTGATTGTTCAACTTGTCTCGCATGTAAGAAATCTGCCTCCTCCTGCCAATTCTCACAAGTTCATTTTTCACAAGTTTGTCTCAGACAAATTGCTTAGGACTTCAGTCATACAAAGGGCAGTTCGACGAGATCTTATTTCATGATTTATGGTGCAAGGAAATTAGTATGTCCAAGACGATGAAAGCTAATTCACAGAGTGAGAGCAGGAGATTTAATATGCAGTGAAGTTGCTGAGGACGACGAGGTCCCACATGTATAAGAGCTCACCATTTAGCAAAGGTACAAACAGGCCAATGCCTATGGTGCTTCCAGGTAAAAGCTGGAAATTTTAAAGCAACCGCAGCAAATGAATGCAACTGCAAGAAAAAAGATATGGGCTGCAATCAAAGTAGGCAGAAAAAAAGGATATCAGTAAGGGAAAAGGCGATCAGCCACTAATGATTTTGTAAATCTGAAAAGAATACGCATTAGTTTCGAATTCAAATGGAAGTGGTTTTACTAGTACCAGTAGTGCAGCTTGATGTACTTGAGTATGCAAAAGATAACAATGATGGAAATACTGGACCTTGCCACTTAGTATTCTTGAAAAAATTGAATGTGCAGCAGATAGTCCACAAAAAAGCCTGCAAAAATTGCAATCGTTTAAATGTAGCAAGTAGATGAAGGATTACTCAGATGCATGGAAAATTCCAATTCCATTCAGCACTACTGCGTGAAAAATCAGGCTTCTAGTAAAATGGTTATCATTTATCGAAAATATCTGATGAGAACAGCACAGGTGATCCAAAAAGAATGTGAGAAAATTTGAATCCACATAACCTACAAAGGAGTTGGAGTTCAAGTCAAATTGGAAAACTAAAAGCACCACAAGATTGTATCCAATTTTTCTTTGTCCTTCAACTAGGTTGGTATGTAATTCCAGTGACCTATATAAAGTCGGCATCAATTTACAAGGTAGATAAATCTACAAAGAGCTTCCACCACTTACCAGCCTTAAGGTTTGGTGCTATTCTTGCTAGTACAAGACATTCATTTGCCAAATGATGAAATTATTTCCGCTAGATTGAATCAAATGTAAAAGGCAACAAAGGTGTAAATTGGTCGGAAAGATAGCGAATCACGACTACATTGGCAGATAGACCAGAGGAACAAGAAAATCATCTTAGCCATCATCATTTTTGACCCCATACATAAATATTATTCCTAGGGTTACTCTAACATCCAAAATGTTACAACAGTCTTCCTGTAGTCTGTTTTGTCAAGGTCCTCTACTATAAACAAGGGGGTTACGTCCTCACAAACTGGACCCTCTAAGCCATGTTCAGGCAGGGTGTGCCACAGCGCAAAACACGCGACTTACCTCTCAAGCACACTTGCATAGCCCCTTGGTGCCTACAAGATCTCGAGCAAGTAAAAGAGCACCGCACGGGAACAGAACAATCCCTAAGAAAGAATTCTGATGATTCCTATGAATCCAATTCTACAAAAGAGAAGGGGGTTGCCAAAAAAATGTTATACTGAGGCAGCATCCATGAGAGCTTCATTGGATACTTCTTCATCCTCTTGGTCTCCAAATAGCTTAGCATCCTTCTCCTCCTCACTTGAGAGGTCCCTCCGCTCGAGCTTTGCATTGGCTGCAACAAACACCAACTTATGAGCCATTTCCATCCCTTCCTTTGAGCGCCTTTGTGAGCTAACCCACCTTAAGAATGATGAGTTGCACTTGAACCCACGGGAAGTTGCGTGCAGGAAGATAAGCCGTACTGCAACCTTCCCGAGCGACTTGAACTCCCTCAAGTGGGACTCCCAGACAAGCCGGCTGATCTGCGGGTTGGCAATCTTCATCTTCCCAGTGGTGGGATCACGCTGTTTTATTTGTACTGCCAGAGCATAATCTCTGTCCAATCCTTCCGACCTCCACTTCAGGAGCTCCATCAGAGCAATGTGCTTCTCCTCCGGTGAAACCAGCCTTGTAATCAGTCTGTCAACATCCTTCTCCTGCTCAGGCGTCAAGCACTTGAAGGGCGGTAGGTACTTCCCGCTCGTATCACGCATCAGGTATAGTGGATCTAACACGAAGGCAGCGGACCATGCGGGATGGTAGTTCTTCCTGAACCTCTTGTTGATCACTTCGCCAACAGGCCCACCATCAATGCAAAATTTTGTGCACCAATCCTTCACCTTGGACCTCAACTCGTCCCACAACTGCAGGCATTGCCCAACAAATGGCCGCTCAACCTCCATCTCTCGTGCCATCTCCCTTACAATCATGAGCAGGGACTGCACTGCCTCCAAATCATTCCAGAAGCGTACATCACCGACAATCTTTGCGGCCTCCTTCGGAAACACCTCCTCTCCTGCTTCCTCGAGAACGACAGAATGCAGCAAACCTGCAGAGGCCATCACATCCTCCAGCATCACCATGACACTGCTAATGTCACCTGGAGCAGAGTCAAAGCGATTAGAAGGCATAGTCACAACGGGCAATTCACGCAGGATGCCAGCCTGATCAAGGCCGTGGAGCTTGTATTTGTGGAAGCTGCTACTGGTGTTGAAGAAATGAGCGACCTTCGCACAGTTGGCGACAACAGTCTGGCACAGCGGGAGCTCGTGCAGGAGGTCCTTTACTAGCCCGTTGAACCCCTGCAACTGACATGGGAGGTTAACCATCCACTGGTTCCTGCTCTCAAGCTCCCGGAGTGCGCGAGATTTGAATTTACTAGATACAATTCCGGCGCACCGATGCACATTGCTCCCGCAGACTCCGGTGACCGTCTCCCACAGGATCTCCTTCGCGAATTCCTCCGGCACCTTCCCGCTAACAAACACAGCCCTCCGGAAGACGCTGGTCCCATTGGGGAGATTGAGAACGAGACTGATCACGCCATCATCCCTCGATCCCGAGCTCGCATTCCATGCATCCGCAGCAACTTGGAAGAAGAGAACTTCGCGTATTTTCGCCTCCGACTCCAACCACGCCTCCTTGTACCTTGCATCCAGTCGCATACCCGTGATCTCGCGATGGTGGAATATGGGCAGTCCGACCTGCCGGAGGAACTCCCGGAATCTGGGGTGCTCGAAGGCTGAGAAGGCGACGGCTCCGCAGGCCTCGAAGGCCCAGTCGGCGAGGTGGGTCATGGCGGACTCCACCTGGAGCTTGGTGAGGGAGGCTCCAGGGGAGGCCCTGGGGCTCTTGAGCTTCTTTACGCTGTCCTCGAGCATTGCCAGGGCCTCGAGGTCGTCCTTCCCGCCGGAGAGCACGAGCTGCTGGTGAGGGGACGGGTAGCCAAAGTGGGAGGGATCCATGATGGCAAGAGGGGGAACGTAGGTGGTAGAGGAGGGGGGGCGCTTGCGGTGGGGGGCAAGGGAGGAGATGGGCTTTGCGAGGGATGACGGGGAGGGGTTGGAGTTGGGAGTGGAGGAGAAGTTGGGGCAGGTGCCACGCTTGAGGTGCTCGGAGGCGGTGCGGGAAGGGTTGGAAGCGGAGAAGAGGGAGTCGCAGAGGGAGCAGCGGAGCTTGACGGCCTTGGGGGCGCCGGAGTCGGAGTTCTGGATGACGGGGACAAGGTGGGTCCAGTACCAGGCGCCTTTACCCTTGATGGCCTTGGTGCGGACCATGAGGAGGGCCTCGTAGCGCTTCTGAAGCCTCGTCGCCTCGTCCTCGGAGGAAGAAAGCGGCGGTGGTGGAGGTGGAGGTCGGGGGGATTCTTCTTCCAGCACCGCCACCGTCATGCCCGCCGTCGTGGTGGTGGCTGGTTCCATAAACAGAGGGCTACCCACTTAGTCAAATCGCGAGAGGAAGGGGATTTCATGGGTTTAAGACACCCAGGTGAGGCCGGAATTCCGCAAGGGGTGAACGCCGACGTCGGTCCATGGTGTTGTCGGAGGGATGCTCTGCTGCTCGAACAGGGGAGTGATGGGTTCGTTTGGGTGGGAAAAAACAGAGAGAGACAGGGGTGGAAAGGGATGTGTAGAGAGAGAGAGAGGGAGGGAGGGGAATGAGATGGTTTCTATGGTGATGGAGGAGAGGGTACGCAGCTGGACTGTGTCCTTTCCTTCTGTTGGTGGGTTTTACAGCAAAGGAGGGTCTTTAATTACAGGGGATATCTTTCCTTACAGGGACTTGATCTGCTGCATCGGCTTTTAAAAAGGTATACTTCAGGTGGCTTTACTGCAACTTTTCCACAAAGTTGTTTAATGTCATTTTTACGGGTATTTGGTAAGTGGGTTTTGATTTGAAAAGAAAGGGAGGGATGAGTAAAGGAAGGTGATTACATAAAAGGCATGTCTACAATCATAGGGTATTTTTTTTTATAGCAAATGGGTAATTTACTGAAAGGTTACA
Source organism: Ottelia alismoides (assembly GCA_037367405.1). NCBI lineage: Eukaryota > Viridiplantae > Streptophyta > Magnoliopsida > Alismatales > Hydrocharitaceae > Ottelia > Ottelia alismoides. The sequence goes on along the minus strand of JAZKJV010004241.1, from coordinate 50,774 downwards.
AAATAATCTAACGTTTGACGTACTCTCCTGCGCAACTTCACAACGGCTTCTTCCTCGCCATATCTTTCCAGATCTTACAGTGGTCACTCTGCTAACCTGCGTTTTAAAGCAAAAATTCAGGTACCTTTCTGCAATAATTTGGCAAAGTTTATTTAATACAGCTTTTATGCGAATTTAATACAGTATTTGGGACAGTTTTTATGTGAACAACTGCGAGTAGGGTGTAGCATAATCACCCCTTCCACATGTGGGTCTTTCTTTAATTGTTTAGGTAAAACTTCAAATCCTGCGAAACTGTTCATGATTTGGTGAGGAAGACTACTTTGCCTTGACATTTCGCTTTTTAATTAGTAGATAATACAGTCATCAGTGTACACGTTTAGTAGCGCAAGGTATTGACCGCACGATTACAAAGCAACCTACCGAATAAATTTTGCTTTGTAAACCATTGTTGAGATTACAAGCTACAGCAGGATTTTGGCAGCCATGAATCCGAGAAGACTCTTGATATTAGCGACGTTCTGCGGTCAAGATGAAGTTATACTACTTGATCGAGGGTAGTTGTATAGGTTTGCATATCAATTTCTATCTCTAAACAAAGAACTAGCTGCACAGCTTGTTGCCCGCTTGTCTCATGTTTCGGTGTACACTTTTCTTACTAAAAAAAACTTCATCTGTCTAAAAAAATATCTAAAGAGCATGCATAAAACCTGGAAATCTGATGTGTAGACATATTTGGGTAATTCAAGTACAAAATGGGTCTTGTGGCTTCAAATTCAAGTTTAAATTACAAAAAAAGCTACCTGCACTATTAAATTAGGTGATTGCAAAGATTGCCTCATGCTCCATTCATATCGTCTTCCCAACAAAATACTTCCCCACCCCAACCTTAACTTGAAATGTTCATATAATTTAATCATAATTTGTTTATTTATTGTAAAAATTTCAACGACGCAAAATATGCAACGATTTAATGTGAATATTTTTGACAAGAAGGGAAAAAGACAAGGACAAACATGCTCCTAGACTCTCAAGAAGTTGGGGTTTTTGTTGTTAGCTTGAGAAAGAAGAGAGGTAAATTGCATAAGATAACAGTGGTTCAATATATTCTCAATCGTGACTCATGTTCACATACCCAATTCATTGAGATTTAAACTAATTGTAAACTGCTCAACTAGTTAAGAACTGACTCATCGGACTTTAGTGTAAGGAATGATTGGTCGACACGATGATTCCTAATTCAATACAAATCATATGGAATTATGCTACTAAAAACATATACCCAACCAAAATAAGATCGAATTAGTAAAAAGTTGCAAAGCTATACATTGGACCACGTTAACCTTTAATGTTGTCATCTGAAGATATAGAGGTAAAGAACTAGTTAGCTAATATAAGGAAATATTAATGAATATGTGATTCATTTGCTTTACGGTCAAATTTTAACCCAAATTCTTTAATAAGCACACAAAAAAAACACATAAAATTCCCTTCTTATAATATGAAAGCTACTACTAAAAACTTGTTAACGATACGAAGAATAACAATGAGAGAAAATCAAGAAAAGACTAAATAGAGGCTCAACACACATATATACCCATATAGAAATCACGTAAATAAATATGAAATCTTCATTATTTTCTAAGACCTCATACAATATCCAGGTAAAGTGATTCCACTTGTATTTATTCAGTAAAAAAGAAACAAATATAATATAATATATCAATCAATCACAACATGCATAAATGTCAAGAAAACTAAAATCCTAGCTACAAATATGCATAACTTCATTGTACCATATCTCATGCATGTAAACTCCAATCAAAGTCAATAGACTGAATAGGGTTCATATGTGCAAAATAGATTTTAGGACCTTATTTTTTAATATATCGTGTCATTTTAAATTTATATATTTAATAAAAGAAAATAGTAATTCTTTTGCTTTATTTATATTTTTGTATATATTTAATATAATTTGTTTAACGCAGTCATGGTTGATCCTAAGCCCTTGTAATTTGAGAAGGGTTGCACGTTAAGTAGCCGACATACATAGCAAGAGATACAAATTTCTAAATAGTGTTCTTTTAAAAGAATACTATTTAGGAGTTTGTCTCAAAATAGTTCATATCTTTTCAACATAAATTTAAGCAAACATTTATATTTCGTTGGGACATTCCCTACTAGTGATGTGTTGCATCGCCCGAATGCAATGAGAAGTTGGCAAGAGTCGCTACATGGCTGTTAGATGTAGTTCAAATTTTACGAGGGTTCTCGCATGAGGAACACATGCAAGTAAATAAGCTAGTTATGTTGCATATCTGCTCAAATGCATGCCAACATTTGCAAAGATTCTCGCATGATGGGCACATGCGAGTAAAGAAGTTGTCCAAAAGAGGTTTCAAAGGAAGTTGAGGATATGTAGTTGGAATATTAATACTTAGACTGACAAATCGACAGATATAGTAGATACAATGGAAAGAAGGAAGATTCAGATACTATGTCTCCAAGAGAGGAAATGGATTGGAGAGAAAGCAAAGGAGATCGAGAAGACATGCTTTAAACTTTGGTATTCATGTAAAGATAAAGGTCAGAAATGCTTTTGGAGTAGTTATTTTTAAGGATTTGAAGGATCATGTGGTTGAGGTGCAAAGATTCAGGGATCAGTTTGTTTTGCTAAAAGTGGTGCTTGAAGAAGAATTTTTGAATATCATCTCAGTTGTTCATTGCAAATTGGTTTAGATGAAATAATTAAATAAGAATTCTGGGATGATTTGGATAAGAGTATGCAAGGAATCTCATAAAGAGAGATGCTTTGCCTAGGTGAAGATTTTAATGGACATGCGGGAAAGGATGCTTCAGGGTATGCTAGTGTTCATGGAATACATGGATTTTGAGAACTTATGATCTTTTCATAGAAAACACTCTCTTCAAGAAGTGGGAGGAGCATTTAATTACTTATAAGAGTGACTAGAGTAGAACACAAATATATTACTTTATGTTGAAGAGAAGAGATCGGTTGTGTTTCAAAGACTACAAAGTAATTCCATGAGAGAATTTGACTACCCAACATTGCTTGTTAGTCATGGATGTGCAACTAAAAGGGTTGGTAAAGAAAAAGAGGGTTTCCAAGATGGCTAGAAATAGATGGTGGAATTTTCAATCAAAGTAATCAAGCTTCAGGGAAAAGAATTTAAGAGACTTATCTTGGGATTGTAATGGAAGTGCAAACGAGATGTGGGAGGTGATAGCATATTGTATCCAAAGGGTAGAGAAAGAGATGCTAGGAGAGTCAAAGGGAGGAGCTCCAAGGAAAAAAGAGGCTTGGTGGTAGAGTGGAGGGGTGCAAGAGAAGCTCAAAATTAAAAGAGAATGCTTTAAAGCTATGCCAAAGGATACAACAAATGAAACTATATCAAACTACAAAAATGTAAAGAAGGAAGCAAAGAAGGCTATAAGAGAAGCTAAGTCAAAAGCTTGTGAATTTTTGTACAAAAATCTCGATTCTAAGGAGGGCCAGAAGGAAATATTCAGGTTTGCTAAAGCAAGAAAAAGAAATACCAAAGTCATTTTCTCAAGTGAGATGCATTAAGGACGAGTAAGGTCACGTGCTTGTTAATTAGAAGGATATAAATACTAGATGCTAGCAGTACTCCCATGAGCTTTTTATTTGGGAAGGAAATAGAGAGAATACTTTAGAGATCTAGCTAGTAGTGAAGGTTACTTGAGTCGTTCAAGCTATAGACAAATATAAAAGAAGGAAGTAGAGGAGACTTTGAAGGTTATGAGACTTTAGAAAAGTGTAGGACTTGATGACATTCCTATAGAAGTTTGGAGATTTTTAGGTGACATGGTTTGACTAGGCTTATAAATTTATTCAATGTCATTTGGCGAAGCAAGAAATGCTTGAAGATTGGAGGAGAAGCATCATGTTGCCTCTTTATAAGAACAAAGGAGACATTCAAAATTGTTTAAATTACATAGGTATGAAGTTAATGAGTCACACTATTAAAATTTGGGAATGTGTGATCGGAAGAAGTTGAGGCAAGTTTCCAAAATAAAAGAAAATCAATCCGGATTCATGAAATGTTGCTCAACTATTGAAGCCATTCACTTGTTGAGGAGAAAAATGGAGATTTATAGAGCTAAAAGGAAGAACCTCCATATATTTTTTATTGATTTGGAGAAGGCTTATGATTCCATCCCAAGAGAGATATTGTGGAGAGTTTTGGAGAAGAAACAGGTACTTGTCATGTACATTAACCTCATCAAAGACATGCATGTTAGGGCTTCATATTGTGTAAGGATACAGTCTAGGAAGACTGACTATTTTGACATCAACAATGGCCTGCATCAAGGTTCAACATTGAGTCCATTCCTTTTTACTTTAATTTTGGACGAGCTGACAAGTCACATTTAGGATGAGATACCTCGGTGTATGTTCTTCGTTGTTGATATTGTATTGATTTAGAGATGGAGTAAATGAGAAGCTTGAGATCTAGAGACTTGCATTGGAGACTAAAGGATTTCCTATAAGTAGGGCTAAGATTGAATATATGGAATGCACTTTTGATGGAAGCAATGGTGAAGAAACCGAGGTAAAGATTTGTGATGATAACATTCGGAAGAGAGATTCTTTAGATACTTGGGATCTATTTTGCAAAATTCTAGGGAAATTGATGGAGATGATATTAATAGAATGAATATAGGTTGACTAAAGTGGAGAGGAGCATCTATTGTTCTCTGTGATGAGAAAGTTCAAAAATCAAAGGAAAGTTTTACAAAGCAGCCGTGAGACCTACTATGCTATATGGATCTAAATGTTGGCATGTGAACCATAGACATGTGTAGAGATTGACATTATTAGAAATGAAAATGCTAAGGTGGATGTGTGGACACACAGATAAAGATCGGATTCGGAATGATGCAATCATAATGAATGTTGGTGTAGCTCCGATCGAGGATAAAGATGTGAGAAAATCTCTTAAGGTGGTTTGACCATTTGCAAAGGAGGCCAGCTAATGAACCAATGAGGAGATGCGAGTTTTGGAATGATGAGCTAGCTAAGAGAGGGGCGAGGAAGGCCCAAGAAATGTTGGAATGAGACTATACGAAGGGATCTTAGTTTTTTTTGATCTAAGCCCGAGAATGACCCAAGATAGATCTGAATGGAGGCAAAGAATCCATGTAGCCGATGCTACCTAATGGGAAAAAGCTTTGTTGTTGTGATTTAATATTATTTTATTGCATTAAAAAATAAAACTAGAAAAACTAAATTAAAAAGAAAAAACTCATCGTATAGGTATAGTATACCTAGAAATCATATACCCCATTTCTATAGGGTTGAAACAACATTAATAAGTTTAAAAAAAATGTAAATAAATACCTACTGTGTAATAGTATTAAAATTTAAAATATGTACATATATATATATTCAAGAACGTAGAATTTTAAAAAATTATCCGAAATCGCCCCATATAAGTATTTTATATATGTATTCGAACCCAAAATATCACAACTCTCTTATTTTGCTAGAATTAGGTTTTGACCTTTGTTATAAAATCAAATATTTCAGAAGAGCAATCTTTTCATTTTTTAAAATTTATCATTAATTATTGATTCTATATTTTGCATGATTTTCTTAACTATGAATTATGTGTCATTTGCTATCAATGTTATCAATTCCTTATTTTGCAAGTTTTTCTTGATTGTGATTTTTTGGGCTGTAAATTTATTTTTTAAAATTTTCTTCTTCACCTACTAAAGGCTAGGGTTTGAGCCTTAGTGCATTAATGAAGCATGTAGATCACATCAAATACGATCCCAGACAACTAGTCATGCTAGTTGCCACGGGTAGCAGAATTTAAAAAAAATGATTAAATAAAATCACATGATATGAGAACACTTCTCAAATCATTCCATCAACATCACAAACGATTCAAATGATTACCTCTTGGAGTGTGATTGCGATTGCTTATCTCTAAGTGAAGAGACCTCATGTCTCAAGTCCGATACAACAAAGGACGCATTTGCGAGTACGTGGATGAGATGCGTGCTTTTCACAATCCGAGTTGAAGATCTGAGCACAGAGTCTCCTAATTTCGTCCCATGAAATTGATATCCTTCCTCATGAGCAAGATGCACTGAAGAAGGTGGAGATCCACTATCAATCAATATGGCAACACACCGACGATGCGATGACTGCAAGGCTCTCTAGGTCAATATAGTGGATGACCACGAGAGAGAGAGAGAGAGAGAGATCTTTGGGCATCTATGAGAATATATAGAGAGAGTTTTATTGCTCTTGAAGTTGTAAGAGAAAGAGCTAGGTCTAGCCTTTCTTTTATAACAGATTAGATGTACATGGATCCCAATCCATGTGCATACATAATAAATGGTGTAGATTATTTTGTGCTTTCAAATTAATGGCCATGATTTTGTTATATATACAACAACAAGCAATTTATTTAAAATAAGTTATATATATTGAATATTCGTCAATATAATTTAATTTTAATTTAAATCAATTAATATGAAAATAATTAGAAAGAGGACAAGCCTCATTCCTAACATAGAGTAGATGACCACATTGAAATAGGACTCAGTGGTGGTCGTCCACCCTCTATATAGGGAGGTGGCTCTCTCATTCCAAATTTGTGAGATATCATATCTCAACAAATATTCCACAAGTGAAACAATTTTTATTGTAAAATTATTCATCAAAATAATTCCAAATTATTTTATGATAATTTTAATCACGCCATTGATAATTATGAATCAAATTCAACCATCCAATATAAAATATAAATTATATTTACAATTAATTGCTCAATCTGAATCCAATTCACATCAATATTTAAATTATAAATATTGTTTACAATTAAATCTTACCAACCCATTATAATTTACATTTATAATATTTTATGATTATTATAGGAAGTGATTTCCATATTAATCATAACCTTGATAATTAAATCATATATAATTATCTTAGATAGCTATTCTTACGTGTCCAAATAATATGAATCATATTCATATTATTCATGATAATTAAATCACATTTAATCATCAATTTCTCAATACTCAGATACAACATCAAAAATGAAATTATTCTCGAACTCTTTCAAGAATAAGGTTCTTTCTCCACGAACACTTGGAGATAAGGACATGTCAAATGTACATTCTGTGTATAGTGACTTGGATATTGAGATCATATCTCAAATCCAAATCTCACTGGCCTCTCAAAGATGTTTGATTAAATCAAATTGTAAATCTAATCTTCTCATTGCATCCGAATTATATTGAGATCAATGTCCAACATTTGGACTAAGATCGGGTTACTCATACTTGAGAGGAGTCATTAAAATTCAAACATGTTTCATCACGTCCTCAGAATGGAAGTGTCATGGTTATACAATAATAATACGACCACATCACCCTCGGGTACTCCTAATATCCATACATCATGCATATGGGAAGATCTAGAATAAACCCGAAGTTTTATATCATATTTAGACTTTCTTCTTCAGGGTTTTATCATTAGGTTTCTCATTCACTCGTTGGGAATTGGTATCAGTCACATGCTTTTCGAAATCATATATATTACCGACAAATTCTTGTCATTTTTCCAAAGCAAGACGACCATGCATGGAATTTGATCGAACCCAATATCCATGAGTGAGCTCATGTCTTCCGATTTAGTAGTGAACCTATATGATCCATTGAGATATCGTATTACTCATATGATCTTGTATGCACACCAGCTCATTGGTGTATAGACCTTAACTAGGTCATCAATCGAATGGTCTGCCTAATGTACATACACACACACACACATTAATACATTTGTCTCTAATCAGAAGATGCATGCCTATATCGTGACATCATACATGTCTTGGTTATCTCGATCTAGATAAGTCAACTCTTTGACCTAACTTATCCGACACCTCTGAATCTCTATTTCTATGTAAAGGACCTGCATCAAGAGGCCAGTCAGATTTCATCCTCTAGAGAGGGATTTCTATCTCCTTCTCAGACTGGAGATCCTTAACTATCATTTGATAATGCTTAATGAGTCCTCAATCTATCTCTTTAGATATCATCCAAGAACCAACCTCTATGATTCAAATATTGAATCAACGGTTATATGATTATTAAGATGGTCATGGTACATAATCCCAATTGTACTAAGGTACCTTATAAGTGCATTCATTCATTTAGCAAATAGAAGTGAAAGCAATCAATACATTTATTGATATATCAAAGATTACAATAACATTTATTGTAGAAATGATTTGCCTCGGTCTCACATGGCTAAGAATCTCCCACTAGCCCTTAAAACCATTCAGGTACAATCTTTAAACCCATGCTCATTACATGTTGGTCAAAAACCTTTTGGAGGTAAAGGTTTGGTAAGGGGATAAAGAATATTATCAGCAAAGGGCACCTTGGTTATGAAGATATCGCCGGACTTTTGAATCTTCCGAATGATGTGGTATTTTCATTCCATGTGCTTTCTCTTCCGATGCCATCTGGGTTCCTTCACTTGAGTTATGGCTCCTATGCTTTCATAGAATAGCAGGATGAGAATATCATAGGAAACCATGCTAAGTTCCAAGATGAACTTGCATAACCACACTGCCTCCTTTGCAACATCTGATGCGGTAATGTATTCGGATATTGTTGCTGAATCGGCCATAGTGTCATGCTTCTTGCTTCTCCAACTCGCAACACCATTCAACAAGAACCCAAACCCTAAAGTTGACTTGTGGTCATTTATATTGGATTCGAAGTCCGAATCTATGTATCCTAAGACCTGGGGATCACCATCTCTATAAATCAAGATGTAATCTTGCACCCCTCTTAGATACTTAAAGATGTTCTTCATTGTATTCTAGTGCTGCTCTCTATAGTAGGACTAGTAATAGCTTACCACACCCACTGCATGTTAGATATCTAGTCTTGTACACATCATGGCATACATTAGGCTTCCTATAGTGGATGTGTAAGGGCATCCATCCATGGCTTTCTTATCCTCAACAGTTTGATGAGCCATCCCTTTAGATAGGTGTATACCTGATGAATCACCAATTCATCATCTTTATTCATATATTTTAGCTTAAAATCCTTACAAAACAACTGTACATAGCATTAGTTCTCACTTATTAACAGTTCATATTCACATGTAAATAGTATATTATTATCATTGTTTTAATCCAAAATAAATAAAGAAAGGAAAAAGAAAGAGAGAAGATTGTATATATGAAATAAGTACAGGTTGATCCTGACCTCGAGAGTAGGTCAAGACTTGACCTGATTGACACAGAATAAAGTAAGGGGAGATGGGTCATTAATGTACGAAAATCTAAAAAAATAAAAAAATCACATGCACATATTCATCATTGTTCATAATGTATATACCTTGCACTATATTATTTATAATTAAAACAAACTCAAATAAAAATATTTTCTTCTAGGAACTTGTACATAAAAATATGCATTAAATAATAAAAAAAATTTAAAAAATAATTAGGTACATAATAAGAGAGACAACACTCTAAAAAAATGTAAAGCCGGAAGTGAAAGATCAATATTTACTCCATACAAACTCAAAATAAACCAAACTCACTTTCATTGTGTTCAAAATTAAATAAGTTTTTAAATAAAGTGGTTTCATCAAATTAGAAGTTAAGATGTGAAAGTCAGCTTTCTGAAGCGCTATTGTACATAGTAGTCTATAGTGTACCTATATTTTTAGTTATTTATTTCTTCATATATTGCATATATTGTATTTTTTAATATTTTGTACACATTTTATGTTATTTATATAAAAATACAAATAAAAATGACAAAAGTGAAAGTAATAAAAAATAAAATAGTTGTATTTATACTATAGGTATAATGTACCTATACTGTATATATGTATATTTATTTATCCTATTAAATTAATTCATAAAAATAAAAATATGTTTAAAATCCTCTATTTAATTTGTAAATAAATAAAATATAAAATTATGCGCATTTTTGTAAAATAATAATAAAAAATTGTGTATATTGTATATATGGGTATTTTATACATATGAATAAGGGTTTTTATTTATTATAACCTATTTAAGTAACTTATTTAATTTATTAAAAATCACCAAAAATCAAGTTATTTATTTATAAACATTTTTTATTTTTAATTTTTTTTGATTTAAAATCATTTTCTATTTATTTTTTAATTATTTCTATATTATTTTTGTCATTTTTTGTCTGTCCTTATTCAGATTGTGGTCCTATTGGGTAGACCCGGGTCAACTACCCCTTTTCTCCCCAAACCCGAATAAAAGTCTGGACTGCCCTTCTTCTTTGATTTTTCTTATTTAATTCTTTTGCCCTTCAGACCCGATCAAGCAATCTTCTGATGAACCGAATAATCAAGCATCATGCATAATTAACAATTCATCAAACTGCTCGGACTGCATGCCCATTTCCAATTTGAAATTCGATCAAACCTCAGCTCTATAAATAATCTCATGACATTTCCTTCTGATCTTGATCTATTTTGATCTTTTTCACCCCGAGCATGAGTCTTGTGAGCGCCCCTGGTGACAGGGGCGTCGTCTCCAGCAAGTAGGAGTGTGTGAGGAGGCATCAAGAGTGAGATCTAATCCGTCGTCAGAGCTTCTCCAATGAGCTGAGTTTTTCCGACAATTCGCAGCTAGATCGAGGCCAAAATCTTCACATCTCCATCATAGGTAATTATAGATTCATTTTCTTTTTAATTTTTCTTTTAATTCATCGCATTTCGTTTGATTTTTATTCAGATCACTAGCTTGTAGATCTGCCTCTGATCAACTTGATCGGAGGTTATATCCTGTATTAAATCACATTCGATCATTGATGAATCTTCATTTCATCACCTTTATTCTTCCATTTTGGCCTTAAATTCCTAGCTAAATGCATGTATATAACATTAATTTGTGCAAAATAATTAATCTGTAAATATTGTATAAAATATTTTATTTAAGACCAAATAAAAGAATAAAATAAAGAAAAAATAATAATGAACGATAAAAAGCACCAAGCGACCCTAGACCCTGAGAATCAATCATCAGGATGACTTGGTCGACAAGGAATAAAGTAGGGGGAGATAGGGCATATCAATTGTACAAAATACTGCTCAGAAACCCTAATTTGATTTGCCAATAAACAAACTTTTGGGACTTGCTTTATTTTTTACTTTTTTACCTCAAACCAATAAATCCTTAACATGAAAATTGTACATAAAAATCCAAAGAAAAATAAAAAAATGATTTCATATTAAAATAACACACAATGCACTCGAGATAAAATCAAAAGTCGTACAGAAAAATTCCCAGACATGTATCTCCTCCAAACAAACTCAAAATTGACTAAACTCACCTTATTATTCATAAAATTTAATTATCTATTTAATGAAGGTGGTTTTATTTAATTTAGATTTGAGAGGCAAACATTGGTTTTTGGGTCGTTATTGTACTATATACATGTACGTGATAATCAATATATTTCTTCTTTACATTTTTAGCTGTTCTATATTTTTATATATTTGTAAATATTACATAAAATATATTTCAATAATAAAATTAGAACAAAACCATTGAAAATTCATTAAATTAAATAATGAATTAAAAATATAGTTAAATTATACCTATATAAAATGTGTATATATTTTTTTAAATGAATAAAGAAAATAAAAAATAAATTAAAATATGTAACTATGTATTTAAATAATTTATAAATATATAAATTATGTGCATAAAATAACAAAATACAAAATATAAAAGAAAAACCAAATACATCATATATATAGATAATTATACCATAAGTATACTTGTAAAAGGTAACACATAATAAATAAGTCAATAAAAATAAATAAAAACCACATAAAAATAATAAAAGAAGGAACAACTTCATGTTTTGAGATAAAATTAATAAAATAATTTACTATTTTATTTCTCTTTTATTTATATTTTCATCTATATTTTGTCTTTTAGTGCATGATGTAGACCAACAAGGTGCGAGCCTTGGTTGACCCGTCGATCAACTGTAGCCACGCCTAGGCCTAGGCGTGCCAGACGCTGACCCAACGCTTCCTTTGATTTTCCCTGCCTGATACTTGCATTTTTTGGTCTCATTTCCTGCATGAGATGTGCTCCTCAATCTATGGTCTTTCATGCCTACATGATACCTCAGTCGATGGAGCCTCAATTCGATCGCAAACCCTATCTTAACCTCACCCCTATGTCATTGTTATTTATTGAAACCTAGGTCTTCAATCTAATTTTGATTGTTCTTGAGCCATATTTGACCCCTTGAATGAAGCTTGAGAGTGAAACTTGGTGACATGAGGCGTTCCTCGTTGATTTACATCGAGGAGAAGGTGATTTGAGGCCTTCCAACCCCTCTTCGCAGCTCCTCTGCATGACTTCTGCTCCCGACCGTTCTGCAGCACGTGCGCTTCTATCGTTTGTATTTTAGATTTGTAGTGTAACCACTAGTTTAATTCCATCTTTTATTTCATGTAGTTTCATTCATCAAAACCCCAAAAATAAAAGTACGTCAAAGCACTAGGCTCCGATCTCTGTTCCTCTATCGTTAGCTACTGTTTCGACTCCACAATCACCCCATCTTCTTTGTCTTTCCCTTCTCCACTGAATCACTCCCTGCATCCCCTCTGATCTCGCCTAGATCAGGAGATTCAGCTCTTTTCCTCCATTGTTCATTGGATAGCGCTGCCCCGACGCACCTACACTCATTTCAGCCCCAAAACACCACTAGATCCCTTGTTTTTCTTCACTGGAACTAACCTGAAGGTATCGGGAGTGTTCGGCCACTTTCGGGGCATTTTTTTTATTAGAGGAAGGTCCTCCAGTTCATTCGTGCCCTCCACGACTCCAGGACCCCATCAATGGGTCCTTGACTATTTTGAAGGCATCAATAGGAGCGAAGGAGCCCCGACTCCATTTTGAGCCACCTGTAAGTCTTACAAGTGGCCGAAGACACGAGATCCAGCCGATCGAAGCAGGCACATTCGTCAGTTCTTCCCTGTTTTTCTAGGGCATCTTCAAACTGTACGATTGAGCCCCCGTGTTAGGTGGAGCAGCCATCATTGGATGAAGATCTCCTCTACTATTTGATCTCTCTGCAGAGATCTAATCTCAACCATCCTTGGCAAAGCGTCTTCACACGATCCCGACCGTTCATGTGGATAAGTGGCCCACATGAATCGTCGACGAGCGCAGGAGGGGTATTTTGCACTCTTAACCCCCGTCCTTTTTTGTATTTGATTTTTAATATTTAAAATTTATTCTGTAGCATAAAAGTTCTATAATATTTGCATTTGGGCCCTCAGAGTTTTATAGATTTTCTCTTTCATCCATTCTACTTCACCTCATGTGCTTGTGCGTGTGAGGGGATGGAAATTTTATGTGGATACCCTTGTAGGTTTGTGTATTTATCTTTAGTCCATGAACTTTGAATATTAGTGTAATATTTTCTAGAAAATTTGCTTATTAGGCCCTAATGTCATAGATAATTACATTTATACCCCTTGCTAGTGCAGCTAATATTATAAATTGTGGATAAATTTCATAAATGCCCCTCGACTTTTTTATATTAAATGGTCAGAAACTTTATGTAAATTGCATTTAGGTTCCTATATTGCAGATTTAAATTTGTAGTTTTATTTTAATTATTAAAAATAACATTTTGCGTCTAAAACTTTAGAGAAATTATTTTAAGTGCATGGAACATAATACATTACATTTATTTTCTTAAGATAGTTAAAGTTATTTTCCTATTTATAAAAATTCAAAAACATCGCATTTTCTCCTATTTAGAATTTAAAATCCAAAAAAATATAAAATGGTTTTGAAAAATTCCAAAAAATTTATTGTATGTTTATTTATATATATATTTGATTTTTTGATCTCTTACTTTTACAAAATATTATCAAAAAGTCCTAAAAATTGAAAAACAAAAAAAAAATTATAAAATTCTAGAAATTAATAAAAAAAATCACAAAATATGTTTTGAGTTTTTGAATTTTCTTTAGATTATCTAGTATTCAGGAAAATTGAAATTGGGCTCAATCTGATTAAACAGATGTTTATTAACCCTATTTCAAGGTCTGTGTTTTATATTTTGTTGATTTTGAGTATTTCCTTATTTAAAAACATATACAAAATCTCAAAAAGTATCCAAAAATTACCAAAAGCAGATAAAAATTTATAAAACCAAAAAAATTTACTTCTGAATTTTTGAATTTATTTCCTCTATTTAGAAATCCAAAAATACTTTTATTCCTTTATCTTTGTATATTTATATATATTTTTATATCTATATATAATATATTGATACATCTTTTATCTTAAGAACATCAAAACTAAAAATTAACATAATTAAAGACATAAAATTAAAATCCCACAAAATATTTAAAAATAAAAAATATCCTAAAAATTCCTAAGTTTTCGATTCACTATTGTTTCTCTACCTCATGCTTCTTTGTGGTACGACCCCTACTGCTTGTGTTCTGTACACATTCCTTTTAGGGTATAATAAATTTCAGCTCACTTACATTTATTGCTTAATCATTGTTGTGAGTTAATTATTGATTGACATGCTTGAGTTGAGGGTCGAGAGCTGAGAGGGGGGCCGATACAACGATTGCCGAATCTGACTTGTTGGATACAACATGCCCTCCAAGACCAAAAGTTAGACACTGATGAATCTCCATTTCATCACCTTTATTCTATCCTTTTGGCCTTAAAACCCTAGCTAATGCATGCAAATAGCATTAATTTGTGCATAATAGCATTCATTATAATTTATATATAAAATATGGTTTTTAATACCAAAATTTTAGAATAAAGAGAAGAAAAAACAAATAAATTATTGAAAATATTTTATGATCCTAAACCCCGAGACCAAGTCAAGAATTGAGTTGGCCGACAAGGAATAAAGTAGGGGGAGATAAGGGCTAAAAATACAATAAAACCCAATTCTTTTATTAATTATTTAAGCATTTTTACACCTATTTTATTCTTTGATACTTATTCATTAAATAAAGAAAGTTTTAACATGAAAGTTGTAGATAATAATGTAAATGCAAAATTGAGTTTGTACAAAAATAATACACGGTGTGTATTTTACACACAGAATAAAAATCCAAAAAATCAAACTTCACAGGCCAATATATTTAAAATAAAAACTCAAAACATATCAAAATCACCTCTAATTGTATAAAACTTTTCACAAGTTATTTAATGGTGGTGGTTTCATATTTTTTGGAGTTACTGGGTGAAAGTTAGGTTTTGGGCCCTCATTGTATATTATACTGATTAAAATATTCAATTTATTCATTAATTATTATTTTTACAAATTAGTATTTTTATTTTTTTGTAAATATTATTTCTACAATAGGTGTATATTAAAACTAGAATAAAACTGAAAAGAAAATGTAAAATAAAATAAATCTATGTCAAAACATAGATCAAATACCTATGTTATACATGTGTATAAATAAAAGGGGAAACATATTCTTTTATTCTTTATATTTTTTGTAAAATTGTAAATATTACATATATTTTCTATTAAATATAAAAAATCAAAATAAAAATCATCATAATACATTAAAATAAAAAGATGTATATAACACATAGGTAAAATACCTATAAATAAACCTACATAATAAACATATCTATTTATTTAAGTGTTTAAATTACATTATAAAAATAAAATAAAAATATATTTATACTCACAAAAAGAAGTTATAATATATAAAATAAAAGAATAAAATAATAAAATAAAATATACAAAATAAAAATAAAAATTCACAAAACATAGATGAATATACCTATAAATACACTAATAAAAATAAACTTGTAATAAAATACACCAAAAAATAAATAAAAATCATAATAAAATACTGCATAAAAATAATTATTTTGATTTTATTCTCAAAAATTAATAAAATCATTTATTATTTTTAAATAATTATTCTTTATTAAACATGATGTTTTATCGTTTAGCGGGTCTAGTTGGACCAATCAGAGACCAGGAATTGTTGACCTCCGGTCAACTTCCCCTGCGCCTTTGACTGTTGTTAGAACTACCAAATCCCCAACTTTCGCCCTTTTTCCCGATTGATCCATCGATCAATCGGCTTCAATTTCTTATTGACATCTGATCATCACTCCTTCTACATACACACCAACTCTATAGATCCATTATAAATACGATCGATTCATTGATTCCGCCCGGTCAATAAGGGTGCCCCTTAATGTTGATAAATAAAAAACGTCCATCCTCCATGAATAATTTGGTCACTTTCTAAGTCCCTGAACCCCTGGATCTCAGCCTAGAGCGTATCCCCGTGACAGGGAGAGTCCCCTGAGCATCCATAGCTGTTCGCGGAGGAGGAGGTGCACCCAAGCCATCGAGCACCGGCGGCCTCTGCTCCTTGGCTCCGACCAGGTAAGAGCTGCACCCTTTTACTTATTTTAGCTAGATTTCATTATCAGCATTTTGATTATGCATTAGTTTTTATGTTCAACATAGTGTTTTAGCTTTAAAGCCTGAATTCAAAGTTCGTCGGAGTTCCGCTCCGGCGAACGATCCCGTCGTATCTCGCCGTGTTCAGACCCCCATTTCCACCTCATTTCATTCCCCTTCCATTTCCCTACGCTCCGCACCCTTCCATACCCCCAGATCCATCGTGGATCTGGAGATCCGATCTCCCTGCTCCACCATTCATCGGAGGTCGCCGTCCGCACCATCTGACGTCCCCCTTCACCCAAATAAGGCCGTAGGTCCGTCGTGTTGTTGTGCACAATCTTCCTGCAGGATCTGAAGGCCATAAGACTCGCAAAGGAGTCGATTTTTGTGAATAATGGGCGCCTGGAGCTCATATCCTTCGTCGACCTCGCCTGAGCACGCCGAAGCTCCAGGTGCCCGAATGAAGGCATCAATCGACGCAGGGAACTTCCAGGAACACGTAGAGACACTCAACGGTGTCGGAGGAGGCCAGAGGAGCCCGCAATATCCGATCAAAGTTCGCCAAGGCGATTTTCATCCCAGTTCCTCCAGACCCTCCCGTAGCCATCCGATCAAGAAGGAGGTCCTAGTTCTGATCAAAGCCATTGGATGCTGCCACGCGCCAACCGTCGGATCGCTTCATGCGATATAATCTGGAGCGTAGAAGACGAAGTGTTATTGGCCGCTGGATGAGTGACACATGGCAAGTGAGAAGACCAACATCGTTGGATGGCACACATATATGGGGTAAATTGCATATTCTTCCCCGAACTTTTTGAGATTATTCTAATCACTTTCTTGTTTGAATTTACTACGAGGACCCGCTTGTCGAGAGAGGATTTCTTGGAGAATCGACGCACCCAAGAACCACAAGACCTGTGGTCCATTTTCTACCAGTAGCAAAGGAGGCAAAAAACCGAGCATAATTTTATAGTTAAGTGTGAATTTTGTGTGTGTGAGAGAGAGAGAGAGATTTATTCATAAACTTGTAATAATACATGACCTTGAACTCTTGGACACTTGAACTCTTCATAAGTCCATTTCATCAAGTGATTGTTCACTGGGGGGACTTGACCAATTTTTCGTGATTTCTTCGCTTTCTACACTTATTTCTCCTTAATTTTTCCATTATTTTTATTTGTTTTATGTGATTTGTGTTTTCCACCTTCTTTTTATTTTTGTTCTGTGGAATGAGCCCTTAGATTATTAGGAGTGGATATTCAACTAAATTAGGTCCAAAGCCCTGATATCATTTCTTTACTTATAGTCTTGATCGCTTGGACTTTGTCAAATTGAACAAGGATCTTCACAATAATAGAAGCTCACGCTCTAGAATGATTTCCTTGTTGTATTCCATATAGATCAGGTTTAAGATTTCTATCTTGCATTCCACATGGAGAGGGGTGGGAAGCATTGTAATTCATTTTACTGAGCATCGCATCATTTGATTTTCGACTTGCATTGCTTTTCCATATTCTTCCTCTGATTTTAACCACATAGATCAAGCAAAGAATTGATCAAATCATTAGGCCTCTTAAATGAATTACACTCAAAACAAGTGAAATCCTGTAAAAATTTAAAAAACAGGATGTTAAGAAAATCTTGACCTAATTTAAAATCAATTAATTGAACTTCATTGTTTTGGGTTCATAATACCCTCATTGTATTTATATACCTTCCAGATAGAGTGAGGCAGGATCCTTAAGGAATAGATCCCAAATCCCAGCCTGGGTACTACCTTGTCTATCACCCAGATGCATGAAGTATTGGCGCTTCTATCGTACATGAACGAGTAGGGCTTTGTCTGCTTGCATACATAGTTTGAAGTATTGAGCTTAGGGCATTATCTTATAGGCGTATACGTCTCATCATTCCATGTCTGAGTAGGTCCTTATCTATTTAGAGACTTTTTTCGAAGTATTGGTTTCGTCTATTGGCTTCCTTCCTCTACTACTTTGGATGATTAGTGGTCCAGATCTGATAACAAGGACTTTCAAAAAGTACAAGATACTAGTTACAAAGAAAGTGGGAAGTATGGGATACTTTTCTGGAAGTACTCACTCGCCTATAGGATTAGCCACTAAGGACTAATTGAGAAGATTGCTTGATACAACCAATAAAATTGAAAAGATAATTGCCGAACCTTTACAATTCATTGTCTAGAGTTAGTGAATCAACCCTTGTTTTGTGGTTTGATTGATTAGTTTTAACTCAGGACAAGATGCAAAATATCATGTATTTACGCCTTGCATTGCATACTTTTTTTTATCACTTATTCTTTTTCTTTTCTCACTTCTGAGCCTTCTCTTCTCATACCCTCTTGAATTCTTCTTTATGTATTTCCTCTATTCCTCATTTATCTCCATTTTGTTTCTTTAGATGATGACTCCAAGAGGGTTTAGTATAGACTCCGTTGACAACCACATCAATTCCCTGAGATTGACATCTCCAATAATTCAAGGTGATTCCAGAGAGCACGGTTCGGATCTTGGGAACCACTCTCAAGACTCCCCACTTCCTTTTCAACCAAATTGTGAAAACTCTCTTCCCGAGTTATGTCCTTTTTGGATGGAGATCGACTTCACTTCGTTTCCCTCTCCATTCCTAATAAATTTCAGAATTGATCCTAATTCTGAGCTATTCTCTACATTTGGTACTTGCTTTCAGACTGATTTGGGCATCTTTCCTGTTGCAGACCAAGAACCCGATATGGAGCCTGATTCATAGTTAGATTCAGGGATGGCTCCCACAGGACATGGAAAGGGACTGCAACATCCGAGCACTAAGGAGGATACAAAGCAGAGCACTAATCAGAATGATGTGAATAATCAGATTCTAGCATCTATCCAAGCCATTCAATAACAGCTGACTAGTCAAGCATTGGCCCAGGTCACTTTCCAAGATATGCTAAATGACTCGAGGAGGAGATTAGAAGAAAGAGAAACTTAAGGGGGAGGAGGAGATGAGCAAAATAGAGAAGAAGATGATGATGTACATTTCGTAGGTGGAACTTGCCATGGAGGAGGTGGAGAAGCAAGAAGGGAGCATCCCAAACCCAAATTGAAGCCAACATACAACCCTTGTGTAGGACATGTCACAGAGTGGATCCAAATTCCACCCATTCATGCACACTTCGAGCTGAATCCACAACTCATAACTTCTCCCAATCTTTCATGGGAATACAAATGAGTAACCTTATATTCACCGATAGCAGTTCGACCGTATCTGTGGCACAACTCACTGCCCGAACATTCATCCAGGGGGTTGTGAAGATGACCGCTTTTCCCTTCAGTCTGCAGGACAAAGCACTTTAGTGTATTAGCCATCTTGGGAAGGTGGTAACGACTTGGGAGGAACTTAAGTCCGTATTTCTCCACAAGTTCTATCCTCTCGATCGTTTGAATCAGATGCGTGCTAGAATCTCTAATTTCTTCTAGCAACCCTAAGAGAGCATTCAAGAACCATGGGAACGGTTCTAGGACCTTCATGAGAATTGTCCCCATCACGACATTTTGAGGACCAGCGTGATCCAACATTTATTTGGGATATTAACCCAGAACATCCAGAGGTTGGTGGATGCCGCATGTGGTGTCTCCCACTTCAACAAAGATGAAGACATGGTATGGCAGATCTTTGAGGAGATGGCCGAGGGAGAGGCCACCCTATTTTTGTTTAGAGCATATTAGAAGATTTATCCTAGTGATGAATCTCCCTTTCATCACCTTTATTCTATCATTTTGGAGCCTTAAAAACCCTAGCTAAGTGCACATAAATAGCATTATTTAGTACGAATTAACATTCATTAATTATTCTATTTATTGTATATAAAATATAGTTTTTAATACCAAAATTATAGAATAAAGAAAAGAAAAATAATAAAATGCCAAAGTTATTTTATGATCCTAAATCCCGAGACCCAGATATCTTGATGACTGGGTCGACAAGGAATAAAGTAGGGGGAGATAAGGGTCAAAAACAACAATAAAACCCTAATTTACATTCTCCAGTATTGTATTTTTGGGACCTATTTTATTCTTTATTATTTATTCCTCAAATAAAGAAACTTTGTACATAAAAGTTGTAGATAACAATACAAGAAAAATACAAAATTGATTTCATACAAAATTAATATACGGTGTACATTTTATACTCTGAATAAAAAGTCAAAGCCCAAACTTTCCAGACCCATATCTTCTCATATGAACTCAAAATGTATAAAAATTAATTAATGGTATATAGCTTTTAATAAGTTAGTTAATGAAGGCGGTTTCATACAAATTGGAGCTAAGATTTGAAAGTTAGGTTTTGGACCCCTATTGTATAGTTTGCTCGAATAAAATATCCATTTTATCCATTCTTTATAATTTTTATAATTTTATAATTTTATAATTTTATAAATATTATTTATAATATATGTATATATTTATAATTTAATAAAACTGTGAAGAAAACAAAAAAAATAAAATAATATACAAAATTACATAGATGAAATACCAATACTTGTACCTATATAATATATACCTCTATTTATTTAGCTATACAAATAACATCAGAAAAATGTAATAAAATATATTTATGTATGTAAAAATAAGTCACAAATTTATAAAATAGGTATATAAAATAACAAAATCAAAATACAAAATAAAAGACCTAATATATAGGTAAATATACCTATAAATAAAACCCTAAAAATTTACCTGTAAAATTAACGCCTAAAAATAAATAAAAAACATATTAAAATACTACAGAAAGTAATAAACACTTGTAATTTTATAACTTAAATTTAATTAAATCATTAATATTTATTATAGATTTTAGAAATAATTTTGAGTTGCCTTTTTCTGGTTGGTCCACGTGGACCAACAAGTGGGAGTCAAAAGTTGACCCTGGCCAACTCTTTTCCCAGGCGCATAGGTATGTCAGACCTCGTCATTGACCTATTTTCGCCTCTATTTTCCAATTGCTCGCTTCATCGATTTGCAATGGCTCTTCATGAAAAATCTTCCTGGTCCATCGAGCTTTCACGCGGGCGTGATTTTTTGGACTTTGGTCCACTAAGTCGAGCTTTCTTATTGGTCAAAGTCTTCCTCTATAAAGTATCACATCCACACTTCCTTGGAGCTTTGATCCTCTCCCACTCTAGAAATCCCTAACCCTAACTTGGATCGAGGTTCCTGGTGACAGCAACTACCCTCTCCGTGGTTTGGCAAGCCTCCTGGTGTGTAGAATCAAGAGATCCAGTTTGCCGGAGCTCCTCTACTTGAAGCTTGCTCAGGCATGTCCTCGGTGAGCTTCGTCCCTTTCTCTTTGTATTTTTGTTCCTTAGTGTACCATTAGCATAGAATAGTGATTAGGTTGCTTAGATTTCATTTGCTTTTGCATAAAATAAAAAATTACGTCTCACCGGAGCTCCATCTCTGCATCCTCATTCTGTTGTACCCAATTGTCTTCTGACCGCCATACACTTCCATTTCCTTCCCCTTCGCTTGCCGATCGTCCCACGCTGCCTCGTTCCCCTCGATTTGCACAGATCGAGAGATTCATGTCCCAACTCCTCCGCTTTTTAGAGACATGCTGCCCTGCTCCTTTTCTCACCCATTCCAACCTTTGTAGCCATCCGTGGCATCGTATTTTGTCTGCTCTGCAGGAAACAAAGAGAGAAATCGACTTTGCATGGGTCATCGAGCTCTATTACTACCTCATGGTATTGTGACTCCGTTCAACCTTGTCGGAGCCCCTCACACCCTTCTGAGACCACCAGCTTAAGCGGAGGACCTCTAAGAGAGTTTTGAGCCACCTCCGAGCTCCTAGAGGCGATCAACCATCGAGAACGGGTGGATCGAAGTTCACTGGGGGGGGGGGTTCTTGCGTTGTTCTTCCAACATGCTTCTCCTCCGTCCAATCAAGCACCTCACTCTAGACTCTACAGTTGTCGTCCGATGGTTTGAGCCTCAACTGCCCGATCTCTCATTGAGATCTAATCGCAGCCATAGATAGCCCAACCGTTCTCCACCGTCAGATGCGCATCGCGTGGCAAGTGGAGAATTCCGAGCCTCCAGCCAGCATGCGATTAGGGGTATTTTGCACTGAATCCTGCGCGCCTTTTGTTTTTAAGTTTAGTCCATAAACATTTGTCTGTAGTTCAATTATTTTTGTAATATTTGCAATTAAGCCCCCATACTTTTTTATTTACAATAAGGTCCATTCCACGTCACCACACGTGCCTGTGCGCATGAGGGGATGTGGTACTTTGCATCTGGACCCTCTGAAAAATTGTATTTCATTTCAGTCCACTAATTTGCGTATTTATATTTTCTGGCAAAATTGCGTATGGACCCCTGTACTTATATTAAATTACAAAATAATCCTTTGGATATATATTATTGAATATTTTTGGAAAAATTGCATGTTTGAATCTTGGATTTATTTAAGGTGTTCAAATTTAGGCCATAAAGTTTAAATATTTGCAAAATACCCCTACAAGAATGTATTTCTTTTTGTAGTTTTTATTTTTGTGAAAAAACTCCTGGTTTTAAAATTTTGTGAAAATTTTCCTTAAATACCTGACATATATTTCTATCACATATATTTTTGGTTGGGTATTTTGAGCTTATTTTCTATTTATAAAAATTTAAAAATCGAGCTATTATTCCCTATTTATAATAAAAAGCCCATAAAAATATAAAAAAGGTTTTTAAAAAAATTATATTCTATTTATTATTGTATTTTGAGCCTATAGACCAAAAATCACTAAAAATAGAAAAAGAAAATCATGAAAATTAAAAAGCTCCAAAATCCATATAAAAATTATTAAAATCTTATAATTCTAAAAATTGCAATTTCCATTTTTAATTTGGTTTACTATAATTATTACTAACTAAAAATAGTTTTGAAAAATTTTGAGCAGTTTTGCTTCCAAAACAATTCAGATCATTTACCTTATTTACTGTTTTATCTTCTTTTTGACTTTAAAAATACCTAAAAATTAGCAAAAATCCCTAAAAACACAAAAATAGTAGAAAATTATATAAAACCCAAAAGCATTTTATTTCTTGTATTTTGATTATTTTTAGTAGTATTTTTAAATATATTACCTTATATTATATATATACCTTTATATATTCTTATATTATATATTAAAAAAGAAAAATAAATTAAAAATAAAAACATAAAAAGATAATAAAAAATATAAAATAAAAACAAAAATATAAATATAAATATTAAAATCCAAAAAAATAAAATAAAAAACCCACAAAAATCTAAAAAATCCAAAAACCCAAAATCATTTATTATCTTTCTTTGCCAAATTTTGATTGTCTATCCTCAGTTGTTTCATGTGTTCGACCCCTACTATACTTGTCCACTATATATTTATTTATAGGGTATAATAAATTTTGATCCACACTTGCTTGCTTTGCTTGTTCTATACATTGTGTGGGTTGTTGTTCGGGTTGACATTTGTGAGTGGTCGCCTCAGCGGTAATTTATCTTCGCATTCCGTGCGGATATTATTTTAGACCCTCATAAAAGTCAACTCAACAAATGGCTCCGTTGCTGGGGAGCAACACACATGATAGAATTTTGGTCAATTTCCTTCATTATTTTTCTTTTACTTTATCTCTTATTTGATATATTTGCTTACTTGTGCTAATGCAGTCTCTTTGACTTTTCTTGCGAGAGACTTCGAGATGACGGTGATTGCTTAGGTGGTTGAGGCACCTGAGTTGAGGAGACTTTTGGGTGATCATTCTAGGTTAACATTTTGGTTCTTCACGTTAATAGTACTGCATGTTCTTAGGACTATTTCATTGTTGCATTTGCATATAGACTAGGTTTAAATTTTTTGCCTTGCACCCCATATGGAGAGAGATAGGAATCACTATGAGTCTTCTATCTGGGCATTCATCATTGTTTTCTGACTGGCATTGCATTTCCTCTGTCTCCCTCTGATTTTGACAACCTAGGCAAAAAGAAAATCCACATATTTTTTCTTTCCTGTACTAAACTAAACAACCAAAAAAAGATGAATGGGAGAAGAAATTTATCACAATTTCTTGTATCTTTAATTTTATTTCTTTTTTCCAAAATAATAAGACCGAATCCAAAAATAACCCTTGTTTCATACTACTATTTCGATATGTAATCTTGTGTTATGAAAAAACCAAAAAAAAAAGATTTCTTTATATCAAACATAAAGTGCATGCTATTATTACTTATTATTCATATTCAATATGACAAAGGCATAGTATTTTCCTAAAAAAACAAAAAACTCATTGGTGCAAAGCATGAGGGAATGCTAAATGTTTGGTAATTTCCCCTCTACCAGTTAGGCGCTTGTATTGAATCTACTCAAAATAAGTGATAACACAAAAAATAAAAAAAGGGACTGTAAAAAATACTTGACATAAATAAAATTGATTAATTGGATTCATTGCATTGGGTGAGCAAATCCCTCATTTGTTTTCAGGTACCATGGCAAAAGGTCACCTTCCCGAGTGAGTGAACACTATCGTAAGGATTAGAGCCAAAAACCTCGCTTGTAGTGGCCTTGTGTATTGCCTAGATTTCTGCAGTATTGGGACTTCTATCATACGTGGATGAGTAGGGTCTGGTCAACAACGACATTCTCGCCTTGTGTAGAACGTCGACCTTGTCCAAAGTACTGAGCTTAGGCCACACCTTCATGGGTGTGTCTATCTCATCCTCTTGTGTCCGAATAGGTCCTTGCATGCTCACGGGTGATTCCCTCGCGAGAGAGGTCTGAAGTAGTGGTTTCCCCTGTCGACTTCCTCTCTCTCATTCTTTGGTTGAGTAGGATCCAGGAAGGGTTACAAGGACCTTAAAAAGTGCAAACTACATGTTACAAAGGAGGAGGACAAGTACGTGATACTTCTCCAGCAATACTCTCGCTCCTCCTATAGGAGTAACACATTAAGGACTCATGAAAAGATAAGTTCTTGAAAAAAATCAATCACAAACTTACAAAGATAATTGCGGAACCTTCATGGCTTCACTGGTTGAGTTGGTGAATCCACTGTATTGTGGTCTAATTGATTAGTTTCTTAAGGTCAAGTTCAAAAACATCACGCCTTTGCGCTATTTTGTCACATTTTTTCTTTTGCATATTTATTCTTGAATCTCCGCTCGCTTCGAGCCATCTACTTTTTTACATTCCTTTTGTTTCTTGTTCATCTCCGTATCTTTCGTCCATCATCTATCTCTTTGATCCTCTCAAGATGTCGTCCCACAGATGGTTTAGTCGGGACTCTGCCGATGCCCACATCGATTCCGTTCCTCCGATATCTCCAATAAATCGGGGCGATTTCCAGGTCCATGGTTCAAACTCCTAAACTATCCTCAAAACTCCCCGCTTCTTCTTTCTCACCCATCCCGGGAACACTCTCTTCCCAATTTCTGCACATTTTGGATGGAGATCGACTTTACTCCATACTCTTCTCCATCCCAAATAAGATTTAGAATTGATCCTAATTCTGAATTATTCTCTCCATCTAGTGCTTGCATACAAACTAATCGGGGTGTATTTCCCATTATAGATCTTGACCCCGATCTAGAGCCAAAGTCATAAGCCGAACCAGAAATGGCTCTTGATAGAAGAGGAAAGGGACCGCAACCCCAACCAGCCGAACAACCATACTAGGGGGATGGGTAGTTCACAACACAAAATGAAGTCAACAACCAACTCCTTGCATCAATCCAAGCCATCCCTCAACAGTTGATGAACCAAGGATTAGCTTAGGATGCTTTCCAAGACATGCTGAATGATTTAAGGACGAGGGCTGACGAGAGAGATGCCATGAGAGATGGTGGATTTCACAAAGAAAATGAAGATCTGAACAGAGAGGATATAGAAGACTTCCTGTTAGTAGGTGGACCCCATAATGAAGGAGGAGAGGCAAGACCCCCGCAGACAAGCCCACGTTAAAGCAAACCTACAACCCTGGGGAAGGACATGTCACTGAGTGAATTCAAATTCCACTCATCCATGCCCATTTTGAGCTGAAGCCGCAATTCTTGTCTCTGCTCCCAGCCTTCTACGAGAACACAATCAAAGAGCCGTACATCCACCTACAACAATTTGGTCGCATCTGCGCAACAACCCATTACCCATGAGACCTCATCCCCACAACCCAAGGAGTCAAGGTGACAAGCATGAAAAGCACATCCTCACCATGGCCGCTTTCAATGCCATCAGCAATCTTCTGGACAAAAAGAAAGACAAGGGAGCGCCACACATTCATTGTCAGATGCTCAATCAAGAGTTTGATTGCACATTGCTCGACAATGAGTCTTTTGTCAAATTAATGCCAGCTTCACTACTCGTGGAATTTGGGTTAAGACCGCTCACACCAATAGAGATGATTCTGCAGTTTGTAGACAAATCCATCAAGCAGCCTAGGGGCATGTTGGAGGGCGTGATCGTAACCATTCAAGGGATCCTGTTCCCTATTGATTTTTTCATGCTAGACATGGACGTCTCCTCACCTCTGCTCCATACCCCTATCATCTTGGCCGACCGTTCCTTCGAACAACCAAAGTAGTAGTAAACTACAACACTGGAGAAATCACATTCAGCTCCAGCAACAATGAAGTATAGATAAAGACCATCTTCGAGTCAAAGCCCATAGCGGGAGCATCTGAAGTGAGTATGTGTGCATCTCACCGCCATGAAGATTGTGACTTTCTAGATGAAATTCAAGATATAAATCTATTCATGGATGACATTGAGATCCACGAATTCCTATGCACTGAGGAAGGACTAGAGAAGGCAACCGAACTCCCCTCTGACTTTGATGAAAAGACTTTTGATGATGAATCTGATGAGTTTGTTGTGGGATCAATGAGCCTCAAAGACTAAGAACTGATTATTGAAGATTTTCACAATAATGTGGATTTTAATGAGAATTTTTGTGAACAAGCTGAGTTGTCAATGGTGGACACCGAATAAGTGAAAGAGCCAATGCCTGAAACTATTTCCGAAATCATCACTAAAGCAGCTCCCACTTCGCCGGAGTTTAAGACATTATCCCCCAACATGAAATACGCCTTCCTTGCGGGTGAACCAAAAATGTATCCGATCATCATCAATGCTCATCTGACCGCAGATAAACCAGATGGAGGTTCTTGAACGTAACTGCTAGGCGATAGGCTGGAAAATTTCAGATCTCCATGGGATAAACCCTTCACTGTGCTCGCATCACATTTACCTTGAGGATGGCAGCAAACCCTCTCGTGAATTTCAGAGAAGACTTAATCTGAACCTTCAAGAGGTCTTGATGAAAGAAATTTAGAAATGGTGTGATGCATGATTCATATATCCCATCTCTGACACAAAATGGGTGAGTCCCTTGCATGCAGTACCCAAGAAATCAGGGATCACCATCATGAAGAATGACAAAGGAGAGGAGATTCCAAACAGAGTACACAATTCTTGGCGAGTATGTGTTGACTATAGACGATTGAACCATGCCATCAATAAAGATCACTTCCCACTGCCCTTCATTGACTAGATTCTTGAGTGTCTAGCTGCGAAGGAATATTTCTGCTTCTTGGATAGGTAATCAAGATATAATCAAGTGGTTATAGCACTTGAGAACAAGAGAAGACCACGTTCACCTTTCTATTTGGGACGTACGCTTTCCGACGGATGCCGTTCATGCTATGCAATGCCCAGCTATATTCCAACGATGTATGCTTGTAGTTTTCGTTGACATGGTGGGCAGTTTTTTGGAGGTTTTCATGGATGATTTCTCGGTCTATGGAGATTTGTTTGACCAATGTCTTGATTACTTGGATTGAGTCTTGCGGGGGTGTTGCGAGGTTATCCTTGTGCTCTTGTGGGAGAAGAGCAACTTCATGGTGACCGAAGGGATCATGCTGGGTCATGTTGTATCAAAGCACGACATGGAAGTTGACCCAACCAAGATGGAGGTGATTTACAAACTTGAGACACCAACTACCATCAAGCAAGTCTGGTCATTCTTAGAGCATGTCGATTTCTACAGACGATTTATCAAAGATTTCAGCAAAGTGGCCCGACCATTGACTGAATTGCTAGGCAAGGAGACAAATTTCATTGTTGATGACTTTATGCTCCAAGCTTTTAATCGACTGAAGGATTTGATCACTCAGGCCCCTGTCCTGCAACCACCAGATTGGACACTTCCATTCGAGATAATGACAAATGTGTCAAGATTATGCCATCAGTGTAGTATTTGGATAAAGGAAAGATAACATGCCATTTGCGATTCACTATGCTAGCAGAACTCTAGATGAAGCTTAGAAGAGCTACACAATTGCAGAGAAAGATCTACTAATAGTAGTTTTTCCTTGGAAAAGTGTAGATCCCATCTCCTTGGGTCCAAGGTGATTATCTATACTGACCATTCGATCATCCGGTACTTACAACAAAAGAAAGATACCAAACCACGTCTCATCAAGTGGATCCTTTTGCTCCGGGAGTATGACCTTGAAATCTGTGATAAGCTTGGATTCAAGAATGTGGTGGCCGACCATTTGTCCAGACTTCCCGAGCCTGAAGCTCCTGAGCCGAACCTGCATCCTTTAATTGAGACCTCTCTAGACTAGGAAATCCGGTCAATCACCTCACTCCCCTGGTATGCTGATATTGTGAATTATCTTGTGTCCAAGAGAACTCTATAAGATTGGCCCAAGCTGAAAGCTGACAAGTTTTTGTCCGATATTCACTTTTACTAGTGGGAGGATCCATATCTCGTTTGTGAGGGGGCAGATTGTATTTGGAGAAGGTGATTCCCTCAGGAGGAAGTTTCGAGTGTCCTTGTGCATTGTCACGATCAACAATTTGGGGACATTACTCAGATAGAAGAGTAGCAACAAAAGTACTCCAAAGTGGCCTCTGGTGGCTAACCTTGTTCAAAGATGCAGAAGACTATGTGAAGCACTGCACTGACTGCCAGAAGATGGGTGGAACCATCGGAATGGAAGTCACAATGCCCCTGAAATTTATCTAGAGTTTAGATGTAATCGATGCTTGGGACATTGATTTTATGGTCCCATTTCCAAATAGTCGAGGATTTGAATACATTCTGCTTGCTGTTGATTATGTCAGTCGTTGGGTGGAGGCTATCCGAACCCGAGCCGTCGACAGTTATACCTTTTGTCATTTCCTAAAAGATCGCATCATTTCAAGGTCCGAGATTCCAAATATTCTCATATCAGACAGGGAATCCATTTTATCAACAGAGAGGTGAAAAAGCTGACTCAAGAATTTTGCATTTAACATTGTGTAGCTTCTCCTTACCACCCATAGTTTAATGGCTTGGCTGGATGCTCAAATGGGGAGATCAAAATAATTCTTCAAAAGATTGTGCATCCGAATCAAAAGAACGGGTCTTAGTTGCTTGACTCGGTCCTTTGGGTTTACTAAACCACGTACAAGTCGCCTTTGGGAATGTCTCCCTATCATCCGATCTAGGGCAAGCCACGTCATCTACCTGTAGAACTAATTCATAAATCCTTGTGGCGATTAATGTTTGCAATTTGGACTCTAAAAAATGGTAAGAATTGAAAAGTGGATATGAACATATTGCTTGAATTTAGAGATTACATATATGACAACCGCTTGATGTATAAGGAGAAGGTCAAGAAGTGGCATGTCAAGCACATCTATAGAAAGAATTTCGAGCCAGGTCAGAAGGTTTGGTTGTTTGATGCAAAATAAAAAATATTTCCAGGAAAATTGAAGAGCAAATGATTGGTCCATTTATTGTGAAACACGCGTACGACAATGGTAGCATGATGATATCTGGATTGTCAGCTGACACACAACCCTTTGTAGTCCATGGACAACTATTGAAGCCTTACTTAGAGCATGATACTTTCATGTTTGTCGTAGACTCTATTCAAGTTATATATGAAGATGAGCTGAATGCTATCACACCCGATGAATCAGAAAAGCAGACAAAAATATTTTTGGATGATCTTTTCTTCTTTTCATTTTTTTATTTTTTCTTCCAAAAAGGTATCACCCCTTTCATCCTTGCTATACTTAGGACGTAGATGGACATGTATCGACCCATGCTATCCTCTGGTAGGATACAACCTGTTGGAGGGGCTTCCCCTGAGTGTAGACCCTAGTCTGAGACATCACCATGTAGCTTTCTGCCATCTCCTTGTAGATGGCCTAGGCTTGGTCCTCATCCTTTGCAAAATGGGTCCCTCCACATGAGGCGTTAACAAGCCCATGAAACTCCGGTGTCAGCCCATAAAAGAAGCTCTGGACTAAGTTGGGCTTTGATATCTCATGATGTGGACACCAGTCGATGAGCTCTCTGAAACGATCCCAAGCCTCATGAAACTGCTCATTTGGGATCATGGTGAAATTGTTGATCATAGCTCTCGCTGCGTTGGTATGGACGAGTGGATAGTACTTGTTCAAGTACTAGGTCCGGAGTTGCTCCCAGGTTGTGACATACCTCCCCAAATGCTTCAGCCAATAGGCTGTTCTGTCAACCAATGAGAATGGGAAGGCAATCATCTTGATCGTGTCCTTGTCCATGAATCTGTTGTGGACGGTACTACAAATCATATTGAACTCCTTGAAATGGAGGTGCGGCTCATCGGTGGCAAGCCCATGGAACTTGGGCAAAAGATGAATAGCTTGGGGGCGAAGCTCAAAATCACCTAGGATCTCCAGGAGCTGAATCCAACGGTGAGTGAGAGTTGCACTCGGGTTGTGCAACTGCCTCATCGTACGTGGTGGTCTCGGCTCTGGCTCATAGTCGGGATGTCCGTCTCCTCCTCTAGTAGCGGGTATCTCTCCACCAGCTGGTCTCTGTGGCTCTCCTCTGGTAGCTCTCATCTGTCAGCTCACGGTGCACCTCTGCCATGAATGCTCCCTCATCTCTGACATATATCTGCATGGTATCTAGGGAGGCTAGGAGCGTGTTGTTGATGGTGCCCTGATCAAGTACATACATTGAACCCTAGGGCTGCCCATCGGTGCGTTCCTCACTGCTGGCCATCTCTTGGGTCTCTGCAAAGGCAAAAGACCCCAACTCAGGTGCCGTCAAATATACATAAATATGTGATGGCCTCTGCTCTGGCACCTCAGGAATGGGAGAAGAAGGGTGGTCGAGGGGGAACAGGGTGGTAGCGAACTCATGTTCAGAGAGCTGGTCGGAGCTCTCTAAAACTGCCCTAGATGAATGAAAAGGAGTGCTCGAGAGCGATGCTATCAAAGGCAGCCTAAGGGACCTCCTTCTCATCATTGTGATGTAGGGAATTATGACGATGAGATCTGGAATGCAAATAGGATCAGAAATTAAACCCCCTTTTCACCTACTCAACATTGGAGCTGATGACCGTGAAAGATCGGTCGCTAATCTTGTATGTTTTTATTTAGGTAAAAATCAAGATATCAGAGAGATTAAGCGAGCTGTTGGGAACCCAATGTTCCCAGGAGACTGGATTAATCCCACAGTTAGTTTTTCCCAGCCAGTATGGGTGCAGACCGTTTACCGGCTACCCGATCTGCCTAATATGCTAAGAATGTCCTGGACCGATTACTGGCTACCCGGTGAAATCCTCACTGGAGAACAACCAACCGCAAGAATGGTAGTTTAAAGGAGTTCAGGTATGGTTCTACCTTGTGTGCGAGTCACTCTCTCGCTGCAACCAATGAGGGGGTGACTCTCCCCTAAACAAAGATTTTCTAGATGAGGTGTATTTTAAGGTCCAGTTTGCATTAGCAGTCCCAATTTTATTTGTTTTCACTTTTTATGTATTTTTCTGATAAAAACAGTGCCTAACGAATTTTTCGATTTCCTGGGTTATTTTGAGTCCAATAAAACAGAGTGAGGAAGTCGAAAAAGCCGATGCACGATCAAACACTATGATGCATGCAGAAATAGAAATACGTACCTATCTCCAGTACTCTACATGCATGGTGATCCACACATAAATTAAAAGACAGAAAATAAACTAACTAAATGATGCAACAAAGAAATCGACCTTATATGAGCAACTTATATTGATCATGAAGAACAGATAGCTAACTAATTAGAGAGAGAGGCCTGAGTCCGATCTCGGATGTCGATCGGTGTCTGCCACAATGGATCTTGCCAGTGCTGCATACGATCTCTAGCGGTGCATGACTTCTCAATCAATTAAGTTAACTTTTTATTATTGATTATTAGCTAGGTCCAATTATGTTCTATAGGAACATAATGATCAATTAAGTGTGGGGCCTTATCTAATTACATCACAATCAACAAAAGTCATAAATCTAGGGGCTAAATACTCGTGAATCAAAAGAGAGTAAAGGAGATCTAAATAAAAACCACGAAAAATCCAGTGAGGTCCCCCGAGCACACCGGTGCTCGGTGAAACAAACCCCGATAAGTCTAAGTCCAAGAGTGTCCAAGTCCAAAAATTATTACAATAATAATAAGTCTACAGAATATAAAACTACTCTATCTACTATAACTGTCTTCTCCTGCTCTCCTGCTCCTCCTCAGATGCGGGTGCTCCAACAGAAAGTCGAAGCGTTTTGGGGCGGTTCCTCACACAAAAAAGCAAAGTAGAAATACGTCAAAAAACAATTATATCAAATAGAGGCAAAAATAATAAAAGAGAAATGAAAGAAAAATGACTATTAAGCCGTGCTCCCCGGCAACAACGCCATTCTGTTGACGGGCTAGGCAACTCGGGTTAAGTAATATCAAGGGTCGTTGCGACCTGAATCACCAAGCATCGGTAAACAAGAATAAATTAACCACTCAAAAAGATCAAAAACAATGAAGCACAATTGTAAGCGATTGGCTATTTATTTTACCCGGTATAGCAACAAGGGTCGAACACAAGAAGCATGAGAAAACCTATGAAGTAGTCAAATCTCAGAAATAAAAGAACATGTTTTTAGTAGTTTTTACTTTTTTTTTTATAAATTTTTAATTTTTAATAAAGGGATAAAATCAACAACTAAGGAAAACAAGGCAACACATAAGTCTTTTTGGATTTTTCTTTAAGGGAACGTTTGGTTTGGGTGTGACCCGGGTCGGGCGAGGTCACCCCCCACAACCCCCCGTGCGACACTGTTTGGGCGCCTCTTTTGGTGGTTCTCAAAAGCCCGTTGGAGTGATTCGAGATGTACACCATTGGGCATCTGATCCATCCCATCAATGAGAAAATGACCCAGCTTTATCAAAGACGACGCCCGACCCCTCCCTTTTCCCCCAAAATCCGCCGATGCATGTCCCCCCTTTCGTCTACCGCCAGCCACCTGTCTCCTCCTTTTCCAAGCCTGCCAGCACCGTGAAGAAGACAAGACAAATGCCATTGTCAACTTCTCCGTGATGCAGCGATCAAGTCTTCGACCCTCCTTTGCATCTCTCCACGCATCGATCCCATCATCTCTGCCATTGCCGCATCACAATGGAGCAAGGTGCCTCCTCCTGTGAGTCTACAACCCCCTCGATGTCCCCTCTACCATTGAGGGGTGGAAGGAGGACAAAGCAGCAAGGGGCGGATGAGCTTTGGCCCTATAAAATCGGGGCAGTACTGGTTTGGGCATTGGCATATGCAGGAGTACCATTTGGAGCCGACTTGGTGGAGCCGATTGTGAGAACGCTCACAAATTTCGTTGGCAGGTACATCATCCAAACCTCTCTTTGTTCTTCTATTTACGCTTTGGATGAGCTTCTTGATTTGCTCTGTGTTGTTTGGTAATTCCATGGGGGAGATTTACTACTGTGATCTACCTTTGATAGATCGTTCCCATGTACTACTTCCTCACCCGATCGGCCTGAGTTCATGGGAGGGGTTCTCATTCCGTGGGGGAGATATGCCACTGTGATGTATGACTGATAGATCGATCCCATTACTAGTAATATTTCAAAGCATCTGCCCGTCTTCGTGGGACAAATGTATTTTGCTTTGTGTTTAGAATAAATTGGGAGCAAGAGATCATGCCTTCATGACCAAGTTCGTGTTCAATAGAATACGAACTGCACACTATTCTCAGTTGTTATTAATATCCGTAGTAGTA
The DNA here is from genome assembly GCA_037367405.1 of Ottelia alismoides. Taxonomy (NCBI): domain Eukaryota; kingdom Viridiplantae; phylum Streptophyta; class Magnoliopsida; order Alismatales; family Hydrocharitaceae; genus Ottelia; species Ottelia alismoides. The sequence goes on along the minus strand of JAZKJV010004241.1, from coordinate 16,171 downwards.
TCAGGTTACTAGTATCAGCATGTTCATTATCAACTTTACTAAAATGGTATCTCTGATGAACAAGATGTATAGTAGTTACTGACGTCTCATTCTGATGATGAAACGGGAATTAGGTTGTTTATTCGCTGACGAGAAATATGACATTCTAATGTTTTCTTACACAATTCTTCCTCATCTATTACCAATATTGTCTATCAACAATGTTGATACCTTCATATTGATGGTAGAGTTTTCCCCTTGATCAGTTTACAGTAGGAAAAGCTACAGCTTTCAACCCAATTCTGCAGTTAGAAAGAAAGTGATTTGATACCATTGCTGCAATCGGAGCCCATGTTGATTTGTTATCATGCATAACTAACATGAGTACTTATTAAAATATGTAAATCCAAGATATCAAGAATTAGCAAATCCTTTTTCTTATCCGGCAAGGCATCAGGCTAGGGTGCTATATTCTTTCGGATATATTATTATCATTAGTTGCATTAGATGCCTTGGAGTGACTGTCTTCGGTAAATGAATACGCTTACATGCTTTCAGGATGGTACTGCTTTTGCAGCCATTCTTGACATGCTGAATCTTTTTAAAGCTTCGCTGTAACTTCTTTACTGCGTAACTGATGAACCAATGGATTGTGATCGTGTTCGTTTTTTCCATTTGGATTGCAGTGCCTGTTTTGATTTTGTCCGGAACCTTGTTTCGAATTTGCATTCCTTTCCTCTCTAGTTATACTACATATCTACTATGTTTCAACTACCATCTAATTTTGCGCACAATAGTCCTTTTTTCTGGGGAAGTTATGTTTGTAGTAATCGAGGAATCAGGGCATCGTCACCACTTTCATTGTAGAGTTGTGATATGAAATGGTTACCTCGTTCCCACCTCTATGTTTAGTATTAATTTCTCCGATCACATGCACTGGCTTGGAGTGGAATTTATATTTTTCGACTGACAATAACTGATGAGGTTGTGAATACAATTAAGCACGATGGCGGCGAGATTCCCACATGGGGAAAGAGTTGCATCGGAAGCAACTGAATGCCCGGGGACTGTCGTTAGCGAAAATGCCCACTGGAATCTAGGCTTAGATCGTATATTCATTGACGCGATGCTGGAATATGAAGCATCATGGGCAGGAAGCACATTCACAGTGCCTGGATGGCAGATGATTATGACAAGATTCAACCATGTGAGCTGTCTCAAATATACCAAGGCTCCACTATTGTATAGGTGGAAAAATCTGAAGAAAGACTACGCAACTTACTTATACCTGCGCAACAAGTTGGGCTGGGGCTGGGATGGCATTTACAACAAACCGATTGCTCCGTCTGAATCCTCTTGGTTTGAGGTAACCTCTATCTCCATTGTCTAAAGATAAATAACCAAAGCGTAACACATTATACCTTCGCTTGATTACTCATACGAATTGAATTTTTTTCAGCTGTCAGATAAATATCTCAAGTATCGCAACAAGCCTTTCCTTTACTTCGAAGACATTCAACGATTTCTAAGTAAGGACATTGCAACAGGTGTGCATGCTATCTCCTCTCGACCGCCAAGGGATATCCTAGGCGTTGGCGCGTCGACGTCATTTTCCCCTCCAAGTCAAAGAGAGTTAAATTTCGACGAGAACCTCGATGAATGTATGCCAGAACTTGGGGATGACTTCGAAGGTAGCGGGGATGTGACTGATGAATCTCCATTTCATCACCTTTATTCTATCATTTTGGCCTCACAAACCCCAACAAATGCATGTAAATAACATTAATTTGTACATAATAGCATTCATGATTCATTGTATTAATGATACATTAAATAAGGCTTTTAATGCCAAAATTATAGAATAAAGAGGAGAAAAGAAAAAGGAGTAAAATATTGCAAATATTTTATGACCCTAACCCTGAGACCAAGGCCAGCATGGAATTGGTCGACAAGGAATAAAGTAGGGGGAGATAAGTGCCAGTATACAATAAATACCTCATTTATTCATGCATTTATTTATGCATTTTTGACACCTATTTTGTATATAATTATTCATTCATCAAATAAAGAAACTTTGTTCATGGAAGTTGTAGATAAAAATGTAAATAAAAATACAAAATTGAGTTTGTGTAAAAATAATACTCAGTGTACATTTTATACACAGAATAAAAAGCCAAAACCTCAACTTCACATACCCATATCTTGCAAATAAAAACTCCAAATCACCCAAACTCACCTTTAATTGTACATAGCTTTCCAAGAACTATTTAATAAAATTGGTTTCATAATTTTTGGAGTCTATTTGCAAAAGTTAGGTTTTTGGCCTTCATTGTGCAGCCTGCCTGATTAAAATATTCAATATATTCATTGTCCATTATTTTTAGCAAATTATATTTTTAGAATTTTGTAAAGAATATATATAATACATGTACATATTGAAATTAGAATAAAACTAAAAAGAACTTCTAAAATAAAATAAGTAAATGCAAGATAGTAGGCAAAATACCTATAATCCAATATGTATATAAATAAAAGGGAAAACATTCTTTAATTATTTTCTTTTATCATATTTTTATAATGGTGTACATATTATACATAATATATCAAAAATACAAAGCTAAAATAAAAACCAAGAAAATAAATTAAATAAATAAAGTATATATAATATATAGGTAAAAGACCTACAAGTATACCTACATATACCTATCCCTATTTATTTAAAAATGAAAATAAACTCGTAAAAATTAAATAAAAATACCCTCACACTCACAAAAAATAAATTATAAATTTATAAAATAAAACAATAAAAAAATAAAATAAAATAAACAAATTAAAAATAAAATACACAAAATACATGTAAATATATGCATATACACATTATTAAAATAAAACCACAATAAAACACTTCAAAAAATTCAATAAAAATCATAATTTATACTACATGAAATAATACACATTTTTTATTTTATAAGAAAAAAATAATAAAATCATTTACTAGGTTAAATAAATCAATTTCGAATAAGGGTTCCTATTTTGTCTTCTAGCGGCCGATCTGGACCAATGGGGCGCCAGCCCTTGTTGATCGCCTGGTCAACTGTCCCATCCGAGACCTGGCGTCTCTGAACCATCTTTTCCCCGGATTTCTTCCCTTTTTTACGGCCATCTCGTCCATCGATCAAGCTCGCTTTCTTCACAAGAAATGATCTCTGATGATCACTGATACCCGCCGATATCTTAGATCAATTTGATACTCATTGGATTAACCAATAAACGCCGGTCAATAAGGCTCCAGGCCAATGTCTATAAATAAGAAGCTTCGCCCCCTTCTCAAATTTGGCCAAATTACTCCACCCAAAAGCCTTGATTCCGATCCTGGGAGGTTCCTCATGACAGGGGGAGTGTTCCAGCACCTCGAATCGGCCGGAGGAGGGAAGATTTTGACGCGGCGGAGCTCCGGCGTCCGTCCTGCTCCCTGGTGGCCCCTAGGTATAAGAGCTGCTCTTTTATCGTATTTTAGGTAGATTTTAATTCCATCATTTAAATTCCGTTCTTAGTTTCGCCTTTAGATCAGCAACTTAGCTTAAAATCAAAAATTCGAAGTTCGCCGGAGCTCCGCTCCGACGACTTCTTCACCGTGATCTTGACCGCATCCGACCGCCACATTCACCGCACCTCGTTCCCCATTGCGTTCTCCATCGATCTATCACCTTTGTTCCACTGAGGACCTCTGGTCTTCGCGAATCGGAGCTCCACCTCTGCCTCTCGCCGGAGCTCCTCCGCCTCACTCCATCTTGCGACATAGCTTCAAAATTCGGGGTCGAGGATGTAGCCCTCGCTCCCCCGGTTCTTCCTATGCAGGTCCAGCGAAGAAAGGAGCCCATCTGGGCTCGATTCAAACCAGAAAGTGGTTCCTGGAGGTCCCGTTCTTCGTCGACCTCGTCCGAGCGCCTCAGACCTCCAGGAGACATGGCGAGACCATCAGACGACGCAGAAGGCCTCCAGCTACGTGCAGACCATCTCAGATGCGAGGGAGATGCCCGGAGACCAAGCTACACGAACGAAGCTCGCCGGGGGCGAGCTTCTTCCCTGTTCTTCCAGACACCTCCAACGCCGTCGGATCAGGAGGCGAGGCCCAGATTGAAAGATAACCGTCCGATGAAAACCTGCACCGACCGTCAGATCTGCAAGGCGCATCTAATCTCATCCCTTCATCGGCGAAGCGGTACCGGCCGTCAGATGCGCGACGCGTAGCTAAGTGAAGTGATCGAAGCCATTGGATCGCGCGCCTTTGGGGGTAAATTTCAGACATATCCCCCCGCCTTTTGTATTTATAGTTTAATGCCAAAAATAAAATGCCAAGTTGTAAATAAATTGTATTATTTGCAGTACGCCCCCTGGAGTTTTTATATTTGCATAATGGTCCCTCCGCGCCTCACGTGCAGTCCCACGTGAGGCGCGTGATTTTTGCACTTTAACCCTGACGAGTTTTGTTAAATGTAAAACAACCCCAAAAATAAAAGTAAATTTTTATTTATGTAGTAAATTTTGCATGGATGCCCTTGAGAAATATTTTAATTGCAAAAATGCCCCTGCCAGGCCATGTATTTTTGTATGCTTTGTCCATTTATTTCATGCCTCATATTAATTTGAAAAATTTCGCAAAAATGGATATAAGCTCCTGTTAGCTCGCTCTTGCACGCCATATTTTTAGTTTTTAATTTTGTTGCATTCTTGCATTTATTAAAAATAAAAAACATGCATTTTATTTAGTGTCTAGCTTATAAAATACCCAAAAAATATTAAACCACCTCGAAAAATTCCAAAAAAAATCTATGGTCTATTTTATCATGATTAAGTGTCAGTCCAAAAATCACTAAAAATCTCAAAAGAAAAACCTTAAAAATTCAAAAACACTCAAAAACTTCTAAAAAATATAAAAAATTCTAGAAAACCCCAAAAATTACAAACTCAAGTTCTGTAGTTGCTATATTTTATCCTCTTTACTTTAAAAATGGTTTGGAAAAATTTTGTGGCTGTGTGATATTTTTAATCACCATTTTACCCCCAGCCAGTAGCTAACTCCCTGTTTTCCCTTATTTTACTATTTAAAAATACCAAAAATATTTTGAAAAATACCCAAAAATCACAAAAACAGTAAAAAATCATGAAAATACCAAAAAGATTTTATTTCTATATTTTTGAATGTTTTTATATATTTTATAAATATTGTATCACTCCTCTCCTCCCTTTATATATATATTCCCCTTTTGAAAAAGAGAATTTAAAAAAAATAAAAAAAAGATATATATCTATCTATATATATATGTATATACATAATTATTAATATATAAAATTCTAAAATTAAACTAAAAAAATTTATATATATCTATATATATATATCTAATGTATGTATTATATGCTATATACCTACCCTCTAGGGATATATATCTTTATATATTTATATTCTAGAAAAATATATGTATATAATCCATACATAAATACAAGCATATCATATTACAAATAAAAAAAATATAAAAATAAAAAAATAAAAACCCACAAAAATAGATCCCACACAAGGATGACTCTGTGGTACATGTACATCATAGGCTACTGCATTTTTGTATTGCTCTCTGTGGTTCGACCTCTACATACTTAGTCACTGTACATCTTGTGGTAGAGTAATAAATATTAATTCACATTTTTGGGACTTAATCTATTCATTCTTTTATTGTGGGTTAATTGCTGATCAACATGGGAGTTCTGCGAGCAGTCGCTTCAGCGACACTATTTATATATCATTTATTGTGGCCCTCACGGAATATGCTGGTTATCAGATGGCGCCGTTGCCGGGGAGCAATGAGCATAGCCTACTTTATTTTGTCAATTCTTGTGTAAATTTTGATCCATCATTGATTTTGTGAGCAGCTATTTCTAATGTAATTAATCACCATGCTTTATTGCTTTATTTATTGTGATTAATTTATATCTGTTTATTTGATTGATTGAGCTATACTAATGCGATCTTTTTGTGACTTTGATGCGAGGGCCCACCACGCGAGGATGGTTTCTTAGGGAGCCAAGGTAGTCGAGCTTGGAGGAGATTGGTCTTCACCTCATGACCAACTAGAGAGAGAGAGCATCACGGATGCAAAGAGATGGGGATTAGATAGGTCTAGAACACTTAGGATCATTTTTGTAATTTATGGTGAGAGAGAGACAATTTTGGCATGTAATTAACAGGACTCTACTCTTCACAATGAGGTCCAGTGCCCAGGTGATTGTTCACCTAGGGGCCTCATCACGGTTTTCCAAGTTTTCATCGCTTTCTTTTCTTTGTTTTCCTGAAGTTTTGAGCTTTCTGCCCTTATTTTTACTTTGTTTTGTGTGCTTGGAGCCCCTAGATATAGGTTGCTTGACTCGGTAGCTAGGTCCAAACATTAATAAGAATGCATGTTCCTATAGTTTACTTCGTATGGATCTAGTCAAACTTAAACAAGCCGTTCATTTGTCTCTTAGCCTTTGTGCCACAGCGAGCCCCGCAAAGCGCTATCTCCTAAACTCAAGTGTGTTGAGCAGAGGAGGGGTGAGCCAAGATCGGACCTTTCAGGATAGAGATTAATGAGCGACTTATGGTTCTTCACGCTAATAGCAGCTAATGTTTAGGGCGATTTTGTGCCTTGCATACCGACATGTAGTTAGGTTTAAAAATTCTGTTTTGCATACCGCATGGAGAGAGATGGGATGCATTGTAAGTCTTCTAACTCAGCATGCATCATTCGGTTCAATGGTAAGATTTCCATCATGGAACCACCTGCACGGCTTTTCCGCTATCTCCCTCTGATTTTGAGCACCTAGGACTTAAATGAGAATCTACAAAAACGTTAGGCGCTGGTATGAAAACAGACTCAAAAAAAAAGTGAAAACCCAAAAATTAAAACAAGGGGACTGCTAAATAAACTTTGACCTTAATTAAAATCTGTAATGGACTATCATTGTACCGGGTTCATAAAGCCCTCATTGTTTTCAGGTACTTTGGAGGGGGACCAAAACCCTACTCCCTTGAGCGAGTGCGACCCCCTAAGGATTAAAGCCAAAAACCAGTCTGCAACTGCCTTGTGTATCGCCTGGATTTCCGAAGTAATGGCGCTTCTATCGTACGTAGGCGAGTAGGGCTTGGTCACAATGATGAATCTCTGTTGTGTAGAGCATCGACCCTGTCCGAAGTATTGAGCATAGGCCACGCCTTCACGGGGGTGTCTGTCTCATTGTCCTGCGTCCGAGTAGGTTCTTGCACGCTCACGGGTGATTCTGTTGTGAGCGAGAACCGAAGTATTGGTTTCGCCTATCGGCTTCCTCTCTCTATTTCTTTGGCTGAGTAGGGATCCAGGAAGGGTTACAAGGACTCCAAAAAGTACAGACTACAGGTTACACAGGAGGAGGACAAGTACGGGATACTCTTTTGGCAGTACTCTCTCTCCTATAGGGTAGCGTACTAAGGACTTGTTATAAGATACGCCTGAAATCAAAACTCTAAAAATGAAAAGATAATAAATAGCCGAACTTTCACGGCTTCACATGATGTGAGTTGGTGAACCCGATTTTGTATTGTGTTTGTATGGATCTAGATTAAAGTTCAAAGATCAAGTCCCGCGCCTTCGCGCACATTTTATTGTTCCTTCCTTTGACCACCCCGCTCAACCGAGCCTCTCTACTGTTTTACACTCCTTTTATTCCTCGTTGACCATCATATCTTTCTTCCAACATCCAATCTTCTCTTGTACTTCGCGAAGTTGATCCATGGATGGTTTCCGTCGGGACCTTGCCGACACCCACATCGATTCCATGGACTCAACTCCGCCAATAAGCTCGAGGCGATTCCCGAGAACCCGATCCAGACTTTGCGGATCGATCTCCAGACTCCTCGTTTTCTACCTTCCTCTTGGCCACCCAATAAACTAGGATCACTTTTGTCCCGCCTTCGCCATTGTGAATGGAAGTCGATTACAGTCTACATCCTTTTTCCATTCACAACATGCTGGGGTTGACCTGAATTCCAGCTTCATCACAGCAGCTGAACATTAATTGCAAGCGGTCTGATCAGGACTCTCTCATTCTACAGATAAAATATAGTGTGAGCCCTGGAGACTACTCCGGAGTTCATTTCGTCCGACTCAAACCCTGACATGGCTCCAGGAGGAAAGGGCAAGGGTCAGCAGCCACCCCAACCAGAGGGACAGGTGCCAGACCATAATCAAGTCAATGCACAACTACTGGCATCTATCCACGCCATCCAGTAGCAGCTGACCGAGCAGGCCCTCACGCAGACAGCCTTTCAGAATATGTTGAATGATATGATGAACCGAGACGATGGAGGAGGAGGCAGAGGCAGAGGGGGCAGAGGAGGAGGAGGAGGTGGAGGTGGAGGTGGTGGTCCAGATGATGATCTAGAATTTCCACCACCACCCAAGCCTACACTTAAAGAAACATACAATCCGGGAGACAGTCAGATGACCGAGTGGATCCTCATTCCACCGGTACACGCTCACTTTGAGCTGAAGCCCTAGTTCATCGCTCTTCTCCCTGCATTCCATGGAAACACCAATGAAGAGCTGTACATTCACCTGCAGCAATTCTCCCGCATTTGCCGCACTACTCACTATCCTAATGTCCCTCGAGACATTGTCAAGATGATGGCGTTCCCCTTCAGCTTACAAGACAAGGCCCTCTATTGGGTCAACCATTTGGGGAAGGTTGTGATGACCTGGGAGGAGCTGAAGTCAGCCTTCCTACATAAGTATTACCCTCTCGGTTGGCTCAACCAGATGCGAGCCCGAATCAGTAATTTTTCCCAAGGACCCCACGAGTCAATACATGAAGCATGGGAGAGATTCACTGACCTGCAGGAGAAGTGTCCCCATCATGATATTCCGAAGACCAGCTTGGTCCAGCACTTCTTTGGGGGACTGAACATTGAAATCCAAAGGCTCGTTGACGCAGCATGTAGGGGCTCACATTTTAACAAGGATGAAGACGTAGTCTGGCAGATATTTGAAGAAATGGCCGAAGGAGAGGCCGCCCTCTCTTCATCCAAGGCATATCAGAAGCAGCCCCAGATCCTCCAGAAGCAAGTACACATGGCAGCGTCCAAGGAGGCAGAGAGAGATGAGAGCTCCAACCTCAGTATCATCGGGGGCCATCTCTCGAAAGTTGATATCATCGAAAAGCGATCACAGGATCTGGAGAAACTCGCTGTGATCGAGAAGAGGACCCAGAACTTAGACAAGCTTGATCAGATCAACAAGTACCTTGAATTGTTGGTGGGTACCATCAACTCTTCAGTTGGCGACACCATCCGAAGCTCCCACTGAGAAGAAGGACGAGCAGCAACCGCAGCATCAGCCTCAGCCGAGCCAGCAGCCACCGACAGTCTAGCACGTGTACTATGTGCAGGCGCCCGACCAGGGCCAGCCGCATCAACAGATGGTTGTGTACCAACCGGAGTTTCTTTCAGGACCTGATCCAGTCTTCCCGCCACCACCCTGATTCAGGAAGTAAACGGGGTATGGACTAATGATGCACAGCCAACCGTCCTATGGGACAACCCAGGGTCAGCCACTTGCCAACCGGCAGTACCACCAACCTCAGGGTGGTCGCTTTGGACAGTCCTCTCATCCTCATCAGCAGTACCATCAGCCTCCCCAATATGCAAACCAATGGAGGCAGAACCCACCGTACCAGTAGCCGCAGTACCGCCATCCACAACCGTTTCATCAGTATGCGGCTGCTCCCTCTCAGCAATATCAGCAGTATCCTCCTCCCTCGTATCAACAACTTCAACTTCCTGCACCACCCTAGCACCACCAGCAACAACCTCCACACCCATCTATGCAACAACAATGTGGTCTGCACGCTGAAACCACTGAAGCACCCCTTGTGAACCCCACCATGGATTGTCTGGCCCATCTTGTCAAAGGGCTAGCGGAAATGACTAAGCGGCTTGATGACCTGACCGCCACCCGAACTACCATTCCGGCTCAGGTCGAAGCCAACCCAATAATTTCAAGAAGAAAGAGCAGGTAGAATGTAATGTCTTGTCCGTGTCAGAAAATGATATCACTGTGTATTCTATGCTGTTAATCTCAGGAGCGATAGGGCCCTTGCCTTTGCCTGCTACAAAGATTGGGGTGAATAAAGAAACAGGTGGATCGTCATCTTCTGCATCAGCCGTGCCAGCTACAGGGGCGGGTGAGGAGGAAGAAGAAGGAGAAGCCAGCCCAGCGTCGCGCATTTGCATCAGTCCCAGCCAAAAATACAAAAAATCAGCAAAAGCAAAAAACAACAAAAAGAAGATAGCAGTTGAAGCGAAGCCACGCCAGCATTGGAGGAGCCGCCAGCAGCAGCCGATCCCTCGCCAGCCGACGGAGCCGACGCTACCCTTTTTGATCGCCCTGCAGCATCAGTATGCCAAGACACAGTTTGTACTCTTTTTGTAGTCCGGATGTACCACATTTGATGGGCGATGATTTTGATGTAAATAAGAACTCTAATCTTCCTGCCAGTGATGTACATATTCCTTTTCCTCATGCAATAGAAAAATCCAAAAAAATTGCAAAACGAAAAAAGGCATTGTCTGATCCAGGAGTTGTGGAAATTTTAGATAAGTTGACTGTTGAGATTCCTTTGCTGAAGGCCGTGGAGTACATACCAGCCATGAAGAAAGGACTAAAGGAGGTATGTACCAGCAAGCGTCGCCCATCAAGAAAGAACAGACGGCCAGCAAATTGAGAAGCATGTCCTCACCTTGGCCACGGTAGCAGCTATCAGTTCCTCCCGCAGAAGAAGCACAATACAAGAGCACCTCTGATCAGTTGTGAGATTTTTGACCAGGTCTTCGAGCGCACTCTCCTTGACAGTGGATCTTCCATCAACCTTCTGCCCCCATCCATAATGAAAGAATTCGGGCTAGGTTCGCTCAAGCAGACACGCATGATCCTTCAGTTCGCTGACCGACCCGTCAAGCGACCCCGAGGTCTTTTGGAAGACGTCGTAGTTAAAGTGCAAGAGATGCAATTTCCAGCTGATTTTGTAGTCCTTGATATGGACTCACCTGCACCTCTACTCCAGACCCCTATCATCCTTGGCCGACCATTTCTTCGTACTTCAGGTGCCGTGGTTGATTACGGGTCTGGCAAGATTACCTTCAGCTCGAACACCCAGCAAATCACTATAAACATGAACAGAGCCGGATGTTGCGACTGATGAGAGATAGGCAGCATGTGAAGCAGACTGTGACTTCATTGCGGAAATCAGAGACTCATCCTTATCATTGGACGATGAATGGACCCGAGAAATCCTCACTCTTGAGGAGGACTTGGAAAGCGCAATTAGCTTATGCTCCGACGATTCTTGGGAGACTGATTCTCAGATGCAGGCGCATCTCTTTGATCATTCACTCCAAACCGAACACGATCAGCTTAGCGCAGAACCATTCGGCACATCACCAGGATCTTAACAAAATGATGAGGATGGTAGCAGCTTCAAGGAAGTACATCCCACCACCAGCATAGTGTCTGAAGTGACCAACAAGTTGGACAGATCAACACCAGAACTCAAGCCACTTCCTGCAGGCCTGAAGTATGCTTTCCTTGCGGGTGAAGAACAAATGTATCCGGTCATTATCAGCAGCAGACTGAATCCGGATCAGGAATCTCGTCTTCTCGAGGTTCTAGAAAAGAACCGCAAGGAACTTGGTTGGAGCGTATCAGATCTCCGAGGGATAAATCCAGCCTTGTGTTCACACCACATCTATCTAGAAGAAGATGCCAAGCCGTCCCGCGAATTCCAAAGAAGGCTGAACCCTAACCTTCGGGACGTCGTCATGAAGGAGATAACGAAATGGTGTGATGCATGCTTCATCTATCCCATCTCCGACTCAAAATGGGTAAGCCCACTGCATGTAGTTCCAAAGAAAGCCGGGCTTACCGTGGTTACAAATGATAAAGGGAGAGGAAATTTCCACTCGGGTACCAACATCCTGGCCTGGCGGGTGTGTGTTGACTACCGCTGTCTTAATGCATCCACGAAGAAGGACCACTTCCCCTTGCCGTTCATTGATCAAGTTTTGGAAAGACTCGCAGGCAAGGAGTTCTTCTGCTTTTTGGATGGGTACTCCGGGTACAACCAAGTGGCGATCACGCCTGAAGATCAAGAGAAGACTACCTTCACTTGCCCGTTCGGCACCTACGCCTTCAAGAGAATGCCCTTTGGTTTGTGCAATGAACCTGCAACCTTCCAAAGATGCATGTTAGCAGTCTTCGCCGAGATGGTAGGCAGTTTTCTCGAGGTGTTCATGGACGACTTCTCTGTCTATGGTGATAGTTTTGATTCGTGTCTTGAGCACCTAGACAGAGTGCTTCAGAAGTGCCGAGAAGTCAATTTAGTGCTTTCATGGTAAAAGAGCCACTTCATGGTCACTGTAGGCATTGTGCTGGGTCACGTCATTTCCAAACGTGGCATGGAAGTCGACCCGACGAAGGTGGATGTTATTTCAAATCTCCAGCCACCTCAATTAGTGTAGAATGTAAGGTCATTCTTAGGGCATGTGGGATTCTACATGCGATTCATCAAGGATTTCAGCCACATTGCCCGACCTCTGACAGAACTTTTATGCAAGGAAATGGAGTTCAATGTAGATCATCAGGTTCTCCTAGCTTTCAATCAGTTGAAGGAGCTTATTACTCAGGCTCCAATCTTACAGCCACCAGACTGGTCTCTTCCCTTTGAGATAATGACCGATGCGTCAGACTTTGCAGTCGGGGCTGTTCTTGGGCAAAGGAAAGAGAGAGCGCCCTACGCCATTCACTATGACAGCAGAACATTAGACGAAGCACAGAGAAATTATACAGTGACAGAGAAAGAATTGCTGGCTGTGGTTTTCGCCCTCGAGAAGTTCAGATCCTATTTGTTGGGATCAAAAGTCACAATTTTTACAGACCACTCTGCTATCCGGTACCTACAGCAGAAGAAAGATGCCAAGCCAAGACTGATTCGTTGGATCCTTCTCCTCCAGGAATAAGATCTGGAAATCAAGGACAAGCCTGGAGTTCAGAATGTGGTAGTAGATCATCTCTCCAGAATTGAGCAGCATGAGCCTCCTCTGAACAATGCACCTATCACAGAAACCTTTCCTGACGAATCAATCCTTGCTGTGGATTCTCTTCCTTGGTATGCTGATATAGTCAACTACCTCGCCTCTGAGATAACGCCGTCGGATTGGATGAAGAATCAGAAGAACAAATTCATGTCGACCATCCGCTTTTACCAATGGGAGGATCCTCTTTTATTCAGGGAAGGAGTGGATTGCATTTGGCGAAGGTGCGTCCCTCAGGAGGAGCAATCTAGTGTCCTCGAGCATTGTCACTCGCTCGAATCTGGTGGACATCACTCTGGAGATCGTACGACAGCAAAAGTACTTCAGTGTGGCTTCTGGTGGCCCACATTATTTAAGGATGCAACAGAGTTTGTCAAAAGATGTATTGACTGTCAGAGATTGAAAGGTACACTTACTGCCAAAGATTCAATGCCCCTGAAAATAATTAAGATAGCAGATGTTTTCGATGCATGGGGCATTGACTTCATGGGACCGTTCCCTAACAGTCAAGGTTTTGAGCACATCCTTCTTGCCGTTGATTACGTGAGTCGTTGGGTTGAAGCTATCCCCGCTCGAGCCGCCGACAGCCGAACAGTATGTCAGTTCCTGAAGAAGAACATCATTTCGCGGTTCGGGATACCGAAAATACTCATATCATACGGGGGTAGCCACTTCATTAACAAAGAGGTCAAGAAGTTAACGAAGGAGTATGGCATCGATCATCGTGTCACGTCTCCTTACCATCCTCAGACCAATGGAATGGCGGAGTTATCAAACAGAGAAATCAAGACTATCCTGCAGAAATTTATTAGGCCAAACAGAAAGGACTGGCCTTAACTCTTGGACTCGGTCCTATGGGCTTACCGAACCGCCTACAAGTCTCCCTTGGGCATGTCACCCTATCGTCTTGTATATGGGAAGCCGTGCCATATGCCAGTTGAATTAATCCACAAATCTTTATGGGCAGTTAACAGTTGTAATTTGGACTCATGCAAAAGTGTCAGAAAAGAAAAGATGATCTGAACAGACTCTTGGAATTCCGAGACTATGCATATGATAACACCTTGATGTACAAAGAGAAGGTGAAACACTGGCATGACCGGCACATCAGACGAAAAACCTTTGCTATTGGACAGAAAGTGTGGTTATTTGATGCAAAGTTGCGGATATTCCCAGGCAAATTGAAGAGTAAGTGGACATGGCCATTTCGAGTTTGTGAAGTGCGTGACAATGGAAGTATTGCCATATCAGAATTGTCCCCTGACGCACAGCCCTTCGTCGTCAACGGTCAACTCCTGAAGCCTTACCTCGAACCAGATGCATTCTTGGCCGTTGTAGACTCCATTCAGCTCGTGCACCATGAAGACATTTCCACAACTGCTGCAGCATCAGAAGATTCAGACGATGTACTCCAACCACTGTTTATCTGATTTTCTTCTTTTCTTCTTTTCCTTTTCTATTTTCTCTTTGTATCAAAAAGGTGCCGCCCTTGTAGACAGTTCTCTATACTTAGGACGTACTTTGTCCTAAGTATAGGGGGGATGTGCACCCCGATTTTTTCATTTCATTCTGATCCTCTCCATTGTCTCCACTTCTTGTCTATACTTAGGAGTATCTTACCCTAAGTATAGGGGGAGACAATCTGAGTACGATCTGTGTATTCCCACCCTTGACCCTCCCTGCTTTTTGTACAGTCTGCTATACTTAGGATTATTTGATCCTAAGTATAGGGGGGACGGTCAACTTCTCATTCATTCATTTTTCAGACTTGTCTATACTCAGTACAAGTTATATCTTCTCTTTTCTCTTCGATCTATGAGGACATAGCTCAATCTAAGTATGGGGGGTCATATATACCATGTATATACAATAAGCCATAACTCATACTGAAAAATAAAACATCAACTCAATCTAAAAAGCAATAAGTAATTCTATAATAATAAAAGATGATTGTGAGATCCTCAGACTCTTTGTACTTGTACTGATTATTGAGTCAGGAAAAGCGTTTTCTGCAAAATGTTTCTTTGAAAAATCTTGTGAAAATTGCTTGAAAATAGTGTGAACTGTTTGAAAAATTTGCTGTGAAATGTTTTCAACCTGTGTAAAATTGTTTGGATTGAAAAACTTTTTCTTTGTGTGAAAGAAAGGATTTGAAAAACCTATGTGCAAAGGTTTTGAAGAATGTTTGTCAAAACTATTGTAAAAAATGTATATAGTGTGAAAAATCTTTGCAAAAAATAGTTTTCAAATGTGTGTAAATGATTGCAAAAATTATCGTGTACTATAGTTTGCGAAAATTACTTTCAAACTAGACCCGAGGAATAAAAGCATGATTACAAACACTTACATAAAATTCTTTCTGTACAATCTGAATAAAGTACTTCATTAAAACCTATAAAGTCTTTAAAAATCCATACCTTTTGTAAACAAGGCGGTACGCCCGTGTAAATAATTGTGTATACCTTTGTATGTGTCAAGCTTTTTATTTGCAAAAAAATTCTTTGTGTAAAAAGATTCTTTGATTCTTGTAAAATCTTTGTGAAAAATTGCATCATTCATTGTGCATAGCATGAGCATACCATTCATATTCTTTTGAGTGAGCTTGATGATTGAATCAGTCCAATAAAGTCTCAAATTGGAGATTGGTTAGACCTTACCGCACCTAACTGCACTGGAACCTTACGAGAACTAGGTTTAAGGTACTTCATGTCTATGCAGACTTAATTCTTTGAGAAATCAGGGCTGGGTTCAAGTCACCTCAACTGACTAACTAGAACTTTTCGAGACACACGCATGACTCTTGCCGACCGTGACCTAACTTGGATGCTTGCACCTTTCACTTGGCTCAACTCAGTGTGAGTGGTGAGGGGGTTGGATTTGCCAGTCTGAGATGCACACGCGTGGAAACATTCGTCCTCGTCTGGGGAGGGAAGTGCACCCCAACTTGGTTCAATAGCCATGAGGTCTAAAGACAAGAGATTGTGGGTTGCGATAAAGTTCAAAAGAGGGATAGGTCTACTGGCTCAAGAGGAAAAACTCCTA